>JAJEKB010013426.1:0-13475 GCA_022393335.1 Macrotrachela quadricornifera
AAGAAAAAGAGGTGGAGCTTTTTTCTCATTTGCTTTCCTTTTCTTTCGGTTGATTGCTCTAAACAAATCATGAAATATAATGAACAGTTTGACTAAAGTAATATCATTATTTATTAATCATTGAATGATAATAATAAAATTAGATATGTTCCACCTTCTTTTAACTTAAGGCTATTTTGTGCATGTTCGACAATCAGCTACAATAATAACTAATAAAAATCAAACACCAATGATGACGTCAATAATAGTTATTCTATACAAGTTATTGAAAGAACTATTCATAAAATAGACAGAAACAACTATAGTGAATAGTTAATAATGATTCAACTATAAATGGTAGATAAACATAAAATGACTTATCACGAATAGTCTTTTTAACTTAATGCGACAAGCATAATATAGTAAAATTCTCTCATATTTAATTTCCGTTTAGACGTCGGCATCTACTTATTGTTATTTTGTGAGTACATCAAATGAATCTATGCACGTGTCTTTTTCTTCTACGTGTTAATCAAATCCACTATTTAAGCTCATCATTTGATAAATATCGAATAAAAAAAAAAGGAAGTTGAATTGAATTGTATGTTAAAATATTTCATGAGAATGACGACCGCATGTTGTGTTCAATTGACCTTGCATCGATCGATTGAATGATTAGTGCGTGTTGTTCATCAACGAACAATATTGTTGTAGACGTCTATCAATCAGCCGTGATGCAAGAGCAATTTAGTATATATTCGCTGCTCGCATACACACCTTTGTCTTTCAACGAAAGTCTACACACGTGCCATAATCATTTCTTTCTTCTTGTTCATTGAAGCAAATTTTTAATAGGGCATTATTTACACTTGAACGTTAAGGTATTTCCTCCATCATCTTTTCTTTATATGAAACAACAAAGAAAGAAGGCCTATTATTTTTTTTTCTACAGATCAAACGTCTTTTTTCTCAAGAAGAAATCACCATCATCATCATCATCATCATCATCATCATCATCATCATCGTCATCGTCATTATAAATATTATAGGACAAACAGCTAGCCTAATTAGCTTTGCCATCTATTCATGCATTTGAAAATAAATCACCTGCATCATCGCGTGTGCACGAGTCTAATATTTGATAGATAGGGCAGGTCTTATATTGACATGATATCGATAATAATGATCAATAGAGCAATGTTGATTATGCAATTGAAAAAGGAGAAACGAAAGACGATTAACTCATATGTATATGTATATGTATATATACGTGCTTATAATGTTTGGTTGATAAATATATGTACATATCAATAATATGGGAAAGTAGAAATTAATTAAATCAATGTCAATGATTTCAAGAATAATTAAAAATATTTTCTAATTAATTTTTATTTTATATATTTATTTTAATATTCTTGATAAGATTTAATTTAAATAATGAAATTATATATAATTAGTTTTTTTCCATTCGAAAACTCGCTTAAATCAATTTTTTAATATGACGTCAAAAAAACAAAAAAAAAGAAGACGAGAAGATGTTATTGACATTCAACACGCAAGTAAAAAAGCTTCTTGACTAGCATCGGAAATGTTCCTCATTTCGTATGCAGTTTGAAGACATCACTTTTCCACCTATATTGTCATTCTTGTTAATTTATATTTGCTTTCAACATCTTCATTTTAATATTGACTGAAATTTTTTCATTTTCTTTATCTATAAGTCTCTTCTTATCTCACTAACCTGTTATTTTTTTAAATCAAATTGTTACATTAAATCTTATATACCTGAGAACACAAAATATATTATACATTATTCGTCACATCGACCTCTAATCGACTAAATAGCATTAGAAGCCTTAATGTAGCTCACTCTATACCGGAAGTCAATTTTCTCTGCGTACCCAGGCGTAGACATGCACACAAACTTTTGTCTGTTTCCAAACACAGAGATGCTAGAGGATAGATAATAGTTAGAAAGAAAAGCAAAAAAAAAATTTCTCAATGCAGTCAGTTAGTCTACAGGAAATAACTACTGATGCTTGAACTTTGTGTAGTAAAGAAGAGACAACATGAATATAGAATGAGAAATAGTTAAATGAAGAAAAAAAAAAGAGAGAGACGGCTACTTCCGTTATCGTCAAAAAGAAATGAACAAAAGATGATGGTCCGTACGAGATCAAATTTAATTTTGAATTAATGATGAACTCATAGAATATATTTAGACAAAAAAAGTATTCTCACGTAAATCCTTGTTATTTGTCATCTTCAAGTAAATGTTACATCTATCCAATCATTCTTTGTTTTTTTTTTCTTTTTCTTCTTATATTAGTTTGATGTTCAACGAGAAAGAGAACGCAAGCACATAAACACGTAGATAGGCTCATCTTAACAGGAGAAAAGTTATTGTGATTGGTGAAAAATTTTCATTGGACGTGCGGATATGCAGAAACGCACATACACATACGTTGTTGAAATGATTTTTTTTTTATGAAAAAAAAGAGAGAGAAAAATGAGAGAAAGAAAGAGACGGAAAAGCCTCAGTTCCTGCTTCCTTCTGCTCCTCATTCGTCATTGCTACTTGAACGTTGTCGTCAACTTCCACGAAGAAATTTAACGGCAGCTATAACGGAGATTCAATCTCTCTTAATCGTCCATTGCATTTCCGTAAAAAGTTCTTTTCTCTGTCGGTCGTCGACACGATTTCAAGGAAGTCCGGGACTTAAAGGCGTCCTCTTTTCTCGTTCGTCCCACAACTACATATACACATATACATAACAACATCGACAGCACATCATGCTTACTGGTAAGCGACTCGTTCTATGCAAGGAAGCCAAGATTTCCGTCCGCCTTCAATTCGGTCTATGCGTTTATATATATGCATGAACAGGAATCGAAGTTTTCCGTTTTGAAAAAAAAAAGAAGAAGAAAACGACAACATAGATTCGCCTCGTTCTAGTTATTACAAACTAATATCTTTGATACATATTTTCGGGTTGAGTTCATTAAGAAGAAAGAAACGATGATACGATAAGTCGAGTACATCCGTTAAAAAAGAGAAAAAATATATATCGAGAAAGAGAAAGAAATACTCACTTTAATATTAGTTATTCAATAACCTTATATTATAGAATCATCAAAATACGCATGGACATCTTTAGGTATTGACGGTACAATATCGAACATTTCCAATAGTTGTAAGTTCATTTTTTTTTCCTCTTTATCTTGTTAGATATATAAAGAAAAAAAATAATATTTGAGAAAAAATTTATTTATCTTTACTTTTTGGCTTATGTTAAGTGTCGATAAAAGATTAGAAAAGCTCTTGAAACATTTACACAAATAATTGAATATAACAAACTTTTACTTATGGCTACTATATACCATAATAAAAAGAAAGGAAAATTTTTCTACAATGAGATTTTTATTCAATTATTATTGATTTTTATTGAAAAGATAAAAAAAAGAAAAAAAATATACGTATTGATCTCATCTCTTTTTTTATTTAATGATTTTTAATTATCAATCATTTTGTTTCTTCTATTGGTCATATTAACGAAATAATCAAATTGATTGTTAGAATAGTTCATCATGTTTATTTAATTTTAGTTGGCTATCACACAACGACAACTCCCTCATCTACTTCATCATCAACTTCATCGACAAATGCTGGTGGAGGGGGTAGTTCTAGACTGAAACATGATTATGAAAATGTATCTGGACGTGGAAATAATATACATGATTCTAATTCAAATACAGGTCAACAACAGTCATCTTCTTGGTCATCATTGGTTAAATCTGAATCACCACATGCATTAAGAGGTAAATTAAAAATAAAAAAAAAACATATATTTATCTTAGAAAAAATATTTTATTTTTCTGCTTAGATCCTTATTCAACATTTTCTAGTCAATCATTTTTTCCTCATAATACTCACCGATTTGGTAATGGAACAGCTGGTATATAAATATTGTTTTAAGATAATTTCAAAAATTTTACTTTTTTCTTTTATGTTTGCTCCTCTAGGCACAGGACAAATTCAACTATGGCAATTTTTACTTGAACTTTTAGCTGATACAAGTGCAAATTCAAATATTATTGCTTGGGAAGGTTCCAATGGTGAATTTAAATTAATTGATCCAGATGAAGTTGCACGTCGTTGGGGTGAACGAAAATCTAAACCAAATATGAATTATGATAAATTATCTCGTGCATTACGTTATTATTATGATAAAAATATCATGACCAAAGTACATGGTAAACGATATGCATATAAATTTGATTTTAATGGTTTACATCAATTAAATCAACCACAATTACCTGAATCACCTTATACGAAATATCAACAAGAAATGATGCGTTCATCACATGCACATGCCGCTTATTTTAAATGGAGTGCATTAAGTTCAGCAGCAGCAACAACATCAGCTGTTCATATGCCACATCATCATCATCCAACAACAGCCGTTGCTGCTGCTGCAGCAACAACGGCTTATACAAATTATTGGAATCATACAAGTACATATGATTATGCAGCAAATTTTCCTACACCTAATCCATATCTTTCATCATCTTATTGGGTTAGTCCAACAGCAAGTACAACATCAACTGGAACAGGAGGATTATCAGCAACTAGTACAGCATCAACAACCATTTCACCGTCATTACCTTATTAAAATAAAACAAAAGAACAAAAAAAAAACGAAGCATCTTATTGTTCTGTTGTATACTATTTCTTTTTTTTTTTCAGTGAATTAAAAATCACAGACTATTATTAATACGTTGTTTTGATGATAGCATGAGACACCTGAAAGAAAAAAAAAAGAAAGAAAACATCTGCATATAAATATAACAATGACAGTATGTATATAGTCAAATTTACTTAGCATAAATAATGACCTATTAATATTTCTGTTGTTATGCTTAAAATGAATTTATTATGAATTGACCTTCTGCTTTATGTCGTTCTTTATTTTTTTTTTTGTTTCAATTCAAATATAAAAAATGTCTTTCATTTCCTTTATTTTTACATAATGTTTATATTATTAAAAGATCAATAATCAATTCAAAGTCAAGTACATGTCTATTAATATGAAGAAATTTTAGAGTAGAATTAAAGATAGAGAATAGAAACGGAAATTGATCTGACTTGAATTATTAATATAAACAAAAATAGAAAAAAAAAATTGATTAATATATTATACATATTCTTTATTTGCATTGAAACAGCTGGTGCGATATGTTACGCATAAAAACTAAACAATAGTACTGATACTAACTTCAATATTAAATTCCCTTTTCATTTATTTTCAAATACGCATATCAATAGAATCATGATTTATACTACATATTTTTTCAATAAAATTTTTCTAGTATTTACCTTAGTTATTATTACTATAAATTCTATGAGTGAAGAATTGTATGATAATAAATCTGGTAAGTAAATTATTGAAAAGAATTTTAACCTTCTAGATGATATTATTATAAATATACTAGTACTATTGATTTTTACAGATAAAAAACATATAGAATCAGTTTATTTTAAAACATTTATTAACAAATATTTTTCGAATTATTAGAATTATACCATTCAATTGAACGGTTTTACGAGATAAAAGAAAAGTACATGAGGCAAACTTTTAATTACTAAAAATTATATTTAAAATTCTCTAAAATTAATTATCAACGAAACTATAAGGCAAAAAAACATCCATTAGCATTCATGAGAGAATCACCCGAGGTGATACCTTCCGTTTTGATTCATTATATCTCATTCGATCAAGTACATTGCGGGTAATAAAAAACTTTAAAGGAATTTTTTCCATGACCTTTCCTTCAAAAGTTACGGTCGTTTTACTGAATTTTTCATCCATTCCTATGTATTTATCAATAAAACTAGACTACGGAATTTTGACTGGAAATTTCGCTTATAGTTTGGCCTAAGAACCATTAGAATATTTCTTTCTCGTGATATTGAATTTATAAGTAAGCCTAGTTTTTGGAATAAATTGGAGCAAGCAAATGGTTAAAACCTATAAACGAAATCTTTGTACTATCTTGTATCCGAACATGTCATAAGTATTTTCTACACATCTTATTCGATGGATTGAATATGCACAGTTGTCTATTGCTCCATCTAATCGATACACTTAATTAATCAAATTATGAAGAATTCTATAATAAATCCATTTTCTATTCACTGATATAATATAATATCGTATCATTAGTGTATTTAGTTGAGTCTATGGATATAAACAATTCTATGATGAATGAATCTTCATCAATTAATACTGAAAATATCAATTCATCTTCACCTTTAATGCTCAATATTCTTTCAATAAATTCTACATCAATAATTGATACAATTAAAAATGAATCAACTTTATTATCGACATCAATACCATCAATTATATCTGAAACAAAAGATTATGCTAATTTAATTGTTGATCAAATAAATTCTTTTCGTAATAATGATATAATTTCTCGTATACAAAAATGTGATACAAATATGAAATTAAATGATTTATGTGAAACATATTCAATTGATAATAATACAAATTTATTAATACGTCAATCAAATATTGAATTTAATACATTACAAAATATTTTTGATACTCTTGTTGATCGTATAATTATAAAAAAATTAAAGAAAACTTGTTTATCATCTAATTGGTGTTTAGAAAATTTAACTCAAGATAATATTTATTTTACTTATAATATTATACAACAACATGGATATTCATTTTGTTTATTAGAAAAATGTCAAACACGACTTTTATTATTTATTAATTCATGTCCAATATTTTTGAGAAAAGTAGAAATAAATATATTGTACATTTATTTTGTTGACTTTTTTTTTTCATTTTAATAATAGAATATCAGCATACCAACATTAAAATTATTACCAATGTTATGTACACTTTATAATGAACAACAAAATTGGAATTCAACTCAATGTATGGAACAAATTGTTTATCTTCTTTATATATTTTATGCATTTTGGCCTCAAATTGAAGTAAAATTTTTGTGTAAGATTTATTGATAAATCTCTTAATTTAAAAAAATATTTAGACGTGTTTTTATGATTTTTCTGCTGGTTTTAATGTTTGTACATCTGAATGTGAAATATTTGATGATATTTTAAATATAATAGAAAATCAATGTAATGGTAATATATCATTTTTATCTCAGTAAGATAAAGATAACATTTACAGATATATATATATATATCTATATGTATTTTATTTTTAATAAAAGAATTCCAGCTTTAATTTGGTATCGATCAATACATTTAGAACATATATGTCATAAAAAAAATATTTCAAGACAACCTTCATTTATTTATTCAGTAAATATTAAAAAAAATACAATATATAATTATTTAATGTATTTATTAAATTATTTTAGGTAAAAAATTTTTTTTCTTCAAATAAATTAAAATATCAATTATATGAAAAATCTATTTATACAATCTTATTTATAATTCTTCTTATTTTTTTTATAATAAGTTTTTCTTTATGTTTTTATTTAAAGTCAAAATATCATTTAAATTCAAATAATCGAAGATTTGATAATAATTATGAATATAGACAATTACAGAATTCATCATTTGAACTTGGAACAGATACTGAATGTATGTATAGATATGAATATGAAATTCATTGATTTAATTATTATTTATTTTTTGTTTTTTTTTAGTTATACATTCAAATTCAAGAATAAATGGAACAATAGATGATGAATCACAAAGTGATTTAAATAATCATTCTCATGCAGCTGAATATCAACGATTATTATATGTAGATTCATAGAAAACATCGTCTTGATTTTTTTTTGAGAACTAGAGTGATTAATTCATTGTGAAAAAGATTGTTTTTATTCATTAAAAAATTAATAAAATTATATATGAATTGCATTTAGTTGTAGGATTATCAGTATTAAATAAGAGTCTGTAGTTTCGAAAAACCTCATTTATCTCATTCCAAAAATAAGTTGAATTATCTCAGAATTTTTTTGGAATGGAAAGTTCTAAATCCAAACTATTAACATCTTCAAATATGTTCATCATCATTTCTTTTTATCAGTTGTTTTACTCCTACTATCAATCACTATGAGCTTGAGGATGAGAATGTACTTAAACTATAATTTTTATTGAATTTAATCTCTTTTTTTTCTTATATTTGGGTTGTAAACAAAAAAATATTGATCTTTGATAAAAACAATTTTTTTGTGTTTTTTTCAATCAACACTTCTCAAGAGATTCTACAGAGCAATTTGAAAAACATGCAGGATAGGATATTTTAGAAAATTATAGACCAGGATTGGAATAAAAAAAAAGTTTGTCATGTATACATCTAATTTCGAAACAATAGAGAATTAATATAAAATTATTATTTTATTACTATTCGACACTTGTCAATAATTCTTGCAAAGTTATTTTAATATCAGCATCAGCACATTTTTCAACGAGAGAAATATAATAATCAACAAAATCTTGTGCCTTTTGTTCAGTTTCAATTTCATGTGATAATGAAATATCCAATTGACCATCACCAGCACAAGTAATCAAAAGACAGACTGATGGACGATATATAGGAATATTATTGTTAACATGTAATCCACGTAATCGTATTTGATTATAATCACATGAAAATGGATATTTACCAATATTCGAGAAGTTTATTTCACTTGAACGTCCTTCAGGAAAAAATTTCGTATATTTGTTGAAAAAGTTTTCATTTTTAATAATATCCTTGAAAAAATGTTGTGTAAAATGAAGTTCTCCATTTGTTATAACTTTGTTTGTTTCTGACACACATTTTTTTGCTAATGTCCAAAATGAAGTCGAAGTCAAAGAAAAACGTTGTTTAAATTCAACAAAACCAACACCAACACAATAGCCAACAGTTGAAGGTGTTAATGGAGATTCAGGTAAACGTGAACGTAGATCATAATCAACATCAATAGCTGGCGAATTTAAATATCTATTAGTTTTCTTTTCGACTGGAAAACAATGATGAATAGCAAGTAGAAGACAAGTAAATAATGGTCCATGTAAGGTAGTTTGTTGTGATTGACATTTTTCACGTAAACGTGAATAAAGTGTTGTCGAAGTTGAACTAAAAATATGGTGATATTTAACTGGTTGAAGAGGAAATGAAGTTAATTCACCATCAAGAAATGTTGTTTTTACAGGAATTTGAGGATGCTGTAATTTACGTAATTCATGTTTAGAAATACATTTACTAATAAATAACATAATAGGATATAAAAGACTGTAAGGACGAGGTATTAGTTGACATACACTAGGAATTATTTCTCTATTAACAGTTTCTACTCTATCGTACAAATCAGATGAAGTAACTAATGTTAAAAAATCATTTATAAGAATATATCCACTTCGACCATCAGCTGCACAATGATTACTAAACAATAATAAATGAAATAAATTATCATTGAATGAGGGAGAATTTTTATTGAGAATAAGTTTGAAATGAAAGAGAGGAAAAGCAATTGTACCATTATCAGTATATGGATTTTGATGACATATTTTGTGAGTTATGTGTTGCCATGATTGATCATTTGTTTCTACAATTGAATAAAATAAATTTGGTTCAAAATATTCTTCATCATAGTCTAAAATTTGTAATGAATGTTGATAATCATTAATATGAACACGTGAACGCATACGAGGATGTCGTTTGAGTAAATGAGGAATAACATAATGAATATTTTTGACAATAATTGATGAATCACCAGTTAAATGAGCGGCATGGCAAATTGTTGTCCAACCACCATGTAAACAAAATAATTTCTCAGCACCTGTAAGTTCCACTGCTGATAGGATCTTTATAGACATATTGAATGCTTTATGGCTTTTTTGGCGTATATGTGTTTCAGTACTATTGTTGACCTTTACTAGTGTTCTCAGAACAGGAAGAATAAAACATCTGTTGTTTTGTTTTTTTGGAATCTTGCATTTGGATGACAACCAACTAAATAACTGCTAAGAAAACCGAATATTTATTGGATAAACTTTAGATTAGAAATTCTACCCTTTCTAAGGTTTATAAAGTGATTTTTTTAATGGACATAACACTTTATGAAGAAGAATGCAGAACTCATTTATAGATGGCGCAATAGATTTTGCTGCCGTTATGTTGTTTAGAGAGTTATCGGTATAATCGATATCATTAGTTACGCAAATACTGCTACGATTACATAAAATACATTTTTGAAAGTTATATATAACTGTATATCAATTGAAATGTTTCTCTTTTATTAATCAAATTCCAAAAATTTCTGTTGAGAAATTCTCCGCCATATGCTTTAGCAAATAATGTTTATTATAATAAAAATGCGTACATATGTGACGATGTTTTATTAGTAAACTTTAACTAACGCATATAGTAGTTACATATTGTAATTAATACATTCGACCCGATGTAGCCCATCAGTGGGCTATGCTATTGTTTAACGAGAAACTGTATAGAAAAGCATTTTCTCTTGCTTTTTTCTTAAGTAGGTGGTTAAATATAAGGAGTCAACTATGCTACCTTTAGTACTTTATTTGAGTTCTGTACTTCACAGCATCATGCTTATAATTAAAACACACAAGAGAAAAAAAATTATTACAGTCAGAACAGAAGGTTTTTACTTTCTTTGCTGTCGTACGGTTGGCTTCTCTTAGCTGTTAGGCTCGTCTTTTCGCATAGCAGTCAGTGTATCATCTGCCGACATTGCGCGTAAATCCTTCTTTTCCTTCGAGCTTGTGATCAGCGAATTTGTGCTTCGAATGACTTGTTGATTGTTGTCTTGGACTAAGTTTTAGCTTGTCAGTTGGCGTGCGAAGCAGTAAAGATTGGGCAAGGCTTTCATGAAGCTTTAGAATGGTTACTTTGCTTTTCGTGTATTTTACTAAGTGAGCTAGCGCTATCTTCTGTATCGTTTTTTTCAAACGGCATGTGAACAGTTCCACAATTTCGGTCATATTTATATACAAGACGATAGACAGAAAAGAATGAGAGAGAAAAAGCCAGAAACTTCCTTCAGTTTTTTTGTACATACATTGTATACTGTGAAAAAGAACGAAAAAGTAACTTGAGGGATTATTCAGTTGGTCAGAAAAAATTGATTCATCATGTAGTGATATAAAGAAGAGAACGATAGATAATCAGTAGAAGATAAAGAAAACATCATTATGTGCATTTATTAGAAGTTAATAGTCCATGAAAATGAACATCTCGAAAAAATTTTCTAAGAAAACTGAATCAGATCGAATGTGTTAAAGAATAATATCATAAGTATTTTTAAGGATGGAAAATAAGAATTAGAAGTTATTTTGTTCTACATGTTGCATAAATATTTCTAAAAATTCTGTAATTTTTACAATTTAATTAATAATTACATAACTAATATAAGAGTTAATTGTATTGAAAAAAGTCTTACAAACACCTAAAAACATGATTTTATTTTTAAAAGAAATCATCCCAAAACAATAAAAGCAATGCTTTATAACAATAAATAGCTAAAGAAATAAAAAAAAAAACAATACCAAGATACTAATATATATGCATATATATATGTTGAATAAATCAATATCAAAGATATTATCATTAGATAAAATCCGATGTCATACATCAATAAAATTGTCTTTTAACAAATCATTTGCTTGTTTTTTTAAATTATAATGAATCTTTTGGAGCTAAATAATACATAAATGATACATAAATAATAAAAATAAGAAATAATCCGGCAGCAAGTGACCACATAATTCCCTAAAACAAAAATAGAAATACTCAGTTATTAGATAAATGTATCGAAATTTATTTATCTATAAAAGAAAGAATGGAGAAAAATATCTTCAATTTTCAATACATGACTATTCTTAGATAAAAAAAAACTATAATCTAACCTTCCAATAAGATACAGTTTCTTTTTCAGATTTTAATCGTTTAATTTCTTTACGACGTTCACTAACAATTTTTTTTTCTTGTCGACCTATTATAAAAAATAAATAATTAAAAAACTATATCTATCTAAAAAATTAAAAACAAACCTAATTCTTTTCGATATTGATCAACAGATGATATTGTATTACCATTTTCATTCTTTCGACCCATATTAATATATCTAGAAGGAATAATTATTAATTATCATATTACGATTTACAATAAATAATTTAAATGAATTTTTTGTTTTTTTAAATTTTATTTTAACTAATAAAAATTTATAGAATAATCATTCAAGTGATGTTAATGTAGTTAATTGTTTTAAAACTTTAATTTGACTTGTTTCACGAATTTCACCAGCTAAAAACATTTCATCAACAACTGAATAGACCTTTAATAAAAAAGAATTAATTCATTTTGTTATTTTTAATTATAATTATAATACTTTATAAAAATTGAAAACTAAATCAAGTTCGCAAACATTATGAAAAAATCTTAAAAAATAAAAAAAAAGGAAATTTTGTTTTTCTTTTAATTTTATCTTAACTTACTCATTAAGAACTTCAACAAAATTATGTATTGCTTCAAGATAAGCTAAATTATTATCGTTAACATCAACGCATATACAAAAATATAAGCCTGCATAACGACGATAGACTATTTTGAAATTTCGAAACTAAAATATTCAAATCGATAAATATAAATCAAAGTTGATTGTCTTACTTCGACAAAACTAAATAAATAGAAATAAATATTTTTATAAAAAATTCAAATTCAATCTTACTTTGTATGTTTAGCATCTCGTACTGTAACTAATGCATGAACTTCTTCAATTAATTTTTGTTTTTCATCATCATGAAAATTCATAAACCTATTTTATCATTCACTGTTTATTTTTTTCTGCTTTTCAAAAAAATATCTATCTCTATAAACATACCATTTTGCTAAACGAGTTTTACCAGCTCGATTTTGAATTAGAATAAAGCGAATCATTTTATGAGTTAAATAAATAGTATTTATTGTATCGAAAAAATCTAGGAACTTAATCAATTAATTTCCTCTTATTTTTATTTTTATTCTTCGTGTATTTCCGAAGTGGGTTGTTATTTGACCAGTATACAAGTAGTTTATCAGAGGTCACTATTGCATTGTCGCTCTATTACACAATGAAATACAGTTTTTTGGTCTTGAAATTTAATGTTATTCCTTGATTAAATGTCAAATCTATCTTTAATTTCATCATACGAATGAATATGTGTATGATACTGACGAGGGAACCATCCGAGGTGTAACCTCCCGTTTTCATTGATTCATATCTCATTTAGTTGAGTATATTGAGGTAGTAAAAAGCCGAAAGGGATTTTTCCCCAATCCTCTTCCTTCAAAAGTTATGGCCCTTTTACTGCATTTTTGACCCATTCCTATGTAGTTACCGAAAAAATCAAACTAACGAATTTCGATCTGAAACTTTGCTCAAACATGGATCTTATGACCCTAAGAACATTCTGAAAGTTTCAGCTTAAAACAATGTTCCTTTCTCGAGATATT
>JAJEKB010013430.1:0-11171 GCA_022393335.1 Macrotrachela quadricornifera
ACACAAAACTATTTTAATTATATTTTCGTTTGGTGTTGATTGATCGTTTTTATTTGTTGTTGATAATATTGATGACATTGTAGTTGTAGCATATATAATATGATTTGTTAGTCAATCATCGAAAATTAAGTTAAAAATACATTTTTATTGAGTAATTTTTAGGAAAAGGATAAGAACACGTTTATTTATATCAGATTCGATAAGATTGTCAGAGCGAAGTTTTGTCTAAAACTTAAAAATTATTCAAGAGTTTGTCATTTTGCAACTTCATCTATCTTATGATCGCGCAATTCAGACCTTCTCTTAACCACGTATTTTAGAAAATTTATCCTCTCGATATCATATCATCATAAAAAACTCATTAAAATCATCATGTTTTAAATTTATTCCCTTGACTGAAGGAAAGGTCATGTAAAAAAAATAGTTTGCTTGCTTGCTGCTGAGATCAAAGATCAAAAAAAACACGTTTCTTAGAAAAATCGATCAAAGAATCACAACTTTAAGGTCAACTTAACACTTAACGTTTGATCAAATGTTGTTGGAGTCCGGGAGTGGAATGGAATTATCAGTTTTTCAAAATTTCTAAATGCTTTTTCTAAATCATAAAAGGCCTTCTTTAAGAAAATAATGATTCTTGTAATGAGGAAGTTTTCATTGAAGTACTAATTAGAAGACTATCGTATGAAGTTAATAATGGTGGTTCGAATTCTTCTAGTTAATCTTTGGTAGATCTTAATGACTAGACATGAGCAAAGAATAGAAGACAGAAAGTAAATCATTGTAGCTGAATCAGAACTTTGAAAAGTAAGTAACGAGACAACATGGAACTTAATGCGGCTCATTAATAATGTGGATCATGAGAAATATGAATTTGTTTTAAAAAGGAACAAATACAGAAGAGAATATTATTTCACTTATATAGTGTATTCAGATTATTGAGTTTGGAAACTCGGTCATTGACAAACTTTTTACATCGAACTTTTGACCAATCAGACTCTATCTGTTCAAATTTCAGCGAATGAATCAGATTTTGAGGAACTCATGCATCTCAATATTCGTTATGTGCAAAAAAATAATTAAGATTTCCCAGCGATGTTTCATAAACTTAAAGGTGATGCACTTATTTTTCTTTGAATCTCCTGCAGAGGATCCTTTCGCTGCAAATCCTGTGATTCTTTTAAGTTAGTGAAACGTTAATGAACTTATGTGAAAATAGACTTCAGCATGGACACGGCTAATCACTATTTTCTTAAATTCACTTTTGTTTTTATATTGCCTGTAAACGATATTTTGAGCAAGAAAATGAGATGTTCCAGTGGTCTATGCTGACATCATATTAAAAACGAAAAAGTTAAGACTGGAGTGGAGTAAAGAAAACGATGATTGACTCCGACCTATGCTCCACGTTCTTATAAGAAAGTCTTAACAGAAACTTTAAATAAGAGATAATGATGAATAAAATTCAGTCGAGGGTTAAGCGAGTTGTAGCAACGAGCGTTACTTGTTTTCTTATGAATAAACATGAATATAGCTGTGAAAAAAGTGGTTGTCTTAATTCTTTTCATACTTACAGGTGACATAAGGTTGATGATGAGTTTTGGAAAACCGAAAGCTGAATTTGAGTGTTTATAGAATGGTTGAAAACTGTTTAGATAAGAATAAAATAAATATAGAAAATAACTAAAACTCGATTATATCACACCGAAAACAATTTTTCGATAGGAATAACAGGTTGCAGTTCTTTTGAGATGTTCCAATTTTTGTATGAATAACGTTAGTCGATTTGGCTTGTGTTGTATAAGAAAGTTATTATAGGCACATTTTGAGCTCGCATCCAAAGTTAAAATACGGAAAGATTATCTATGTAGTTCAACTAGATCGATATTAGTATAATGCATACGTAATTTTGATGATTCAATACTTATTAGTACGCATTTATTCTATTGTGTTCTATTCCATTCGAAATTCTTATATTAGTAATATAATTGAAAAAACAAACATATCGACTTATTCAAGAGAAGAATAGTTGATTTCAGACAGTAAAAACATCTGGAATCACTGGAATTCATTTTTTATTTCGTCTTTATTCTACATATTAGTGATCGAACTTAAATTTTGAAAAAGGAAAATATAATAATTGTTCGGATCATATAAGAAACAATTCCTCAAAATCCCTTGATTAGTGCAAATTATTTTTCTTCTATTATAAAGATAAAATATAGTGTTGTTCAAAATGAGATTCTTGCTTTACAATGCTTATATTTTATCCTTTCACTAGTTCAGAATCATTTTATGAATTATGAGTTATTCTTATATGTAGTGCAGATAAATATATTTTATATAGGAACACAAGTGATTAATTGTTATTATATAATAAAATAAGTTAATGAATGTTAGTGATTATGTCATGATTTTTTTTCTTCGTTGATTTGCTAATCGAATTCTATGACATTGATATCGAATTAATCGATAGAACATTTCTATTACTTCCATTATGGAAAGAAGACTAATTCCAATCCATAAACCAGTTTGTCCTCCAATATTCGAAAATACATCAACGAGGCTAAGAGTTGCTTGTTGTGTATTATTTTCTACAGTAGTTGTTTCACGTAAAATACTTACAGCAAGATAATTTGTATGAATATATTCACGCCATTCATTTGACCAGTTGGAAGGTAGTAGAATCGAAGATTTCTCAACAAATGATTTAATATCAGACATTTGCCATTCAAGTGGTGTTGCAAGTGATGATTTTTTAAGAATAAATTCTGTTGTTGAACATTCTTGTGGACATTCATAACGATATATGTTTGAATTAAAAGATGAATTCATGTATTCAAATACAGCTGCAATAAAACAGGAATCTCTTATATCACAAAGAGGAGCATAAATTGCATTATTTGTGTCTGATGAAATAATCAAACGAGTATCCCACATAACAGGATTAACACATTTACATTTTACATAACTACAATAAAAAGAAAATTTATATACATTTCAATTTAACATCTATTCATATACATACGTATACATTTGTAGACTAAGTCGAATACAAAGATTTTGTGAATATTTATAATCAGTACCAGGATAATTATTAAACATAGTTTGCATCCAAGAAGAAATTTCATCATTACATTTTGTATATGGTGAAGATAAAAATGTATATGATTTTTTTCTATAACTAAATATATGTTTTTGATTAGGAATCAAATAATATCCTGACGAATCCATAAGAGGCACTCGTTTATTGTCATGAATAAGACTTATAATACCAACATCTAGATACAGATGAATATTCAATATATTTTTATATAATGACTTTATAATATACTTACTATCTATAAGATATGGTAAATATTGATGACTATGTACATAAAGACCTAAATCAAGTCTTCCTACACCTCCATTTTCATGTCCATATAATATATCATCATCACTTTCATTTTTTAATTTTGCATTGAATGTATAACATAAACCGAAAGATGTTGTTATAAATGGAATGAAATCTGCTGATGTACATCGTACATTATTGTATGAACATGAATATAACATTGAAGAGAGTGGATAATAATATTGTTCCAATGTTTCATTTTTATTCAATGTAATACGTATAAAATCACTAATTAATATTATTTGTTCATAAGATGTTATTGTTGTATCACTTGTATTACTATAATTTGAAAATGGTCCCATAAATTTATCCAAACGTAATGCACCAACATTACAAAAACTAAATGCTGGAAAATATTGTGGCCATTCACTATCAATACTTAAATCTATTTGTGTTGGATAATCAAAATAATTTAAAATAGCTACAACAATAAGATATATCATAGCAGCAGTAAAAATTAATAATGCAATTGTCCAATATATACAATTATATATACTTTCACTACGAGCAATACCTGGTAAACCATGAGCAGTTGTATTTAAACTAAATTCTCGAATAATTGAAAGACAATTATGATTTTTTGTTTTATCTTCAATTTGTTCATTATTTGTTGGAATTCTAATCGATACATGATTAATTGTGTTTGACATAGTCGAATTATTTTCTATAAAACAAAAATAATCTAGTATAAAATATTCAATTAAATTAAAATTTTTTCTAGTATTCAGTAAATGAAGCCTTCTGACGATAGTTATCAAATGACCCCCGCTCGTGCGGGTGCTGCCAATATTCGGCTTGATCCTTTGATACCTCCTAGCACTTTCCTTTATTCTTTGGAAAGATAAATGAAGTATCTTCCTCACTGTAAAAAGTTAAAATGTTCAATAGATGATATACAGTCATTGTAATGAAATACATAGGGAGAAAAAAAAGATATAAAGTTCTTTACTAATTTACTTACATTAAGAAAAATAAGTTGAAACTAATATTTATTTCTTCTATATATTTCTCTTCTTCTCAATAGAGCAATGAACAAACAAAAAATGCTCCTAAAGGGTGAAAGTTTTCTTTTTTTACAAAAATCTCTTTCTCTTATTACCTATCTCGATTACAATAGGAAAATGTATCAACAAACGTTTATTTACTTTGTAATGCTAGAAAAATATTAGCTAATATAAATCGATTCAACATCAAATAATTAGCATTCACACATGAAATATGTCTTTAGAAATATTTATTTTCATATTTTCTACACTATTTATTAATGCTATGAGATATGTAGATAATTTAAAATACATCTTCTTTATTAGATCGTATTTAGCATTTGAAAAAAACTTTTGAATGTTTTCAGTTACTTTTAAATTGTCGGAAAAAAGAGACTAACTACAAGGAGAAGTATAATTTTTTATGACAAACATGTTAAAAATCGATATTTCTGGACAAGAGGAATGTTAGAAACGACAAACATTTATAAAGTTAGTTACAAAGTCAATAAATCGTTCATATTAATGCTAAACTGCGTCACTTTGTTTTATTTTCTATTTGTAATCTTCATCACAATTTATTTACGCGTTTTTTTTAAAATGATTATATTATTCCATGAAAATATATATTGCTTATTAGTACCAAGATACTACATTTTTACAATTGTTTTTAAATAGAATACTGTGATTCTTCTTAAAAACATTAGAAAAATTAATTTTCAAATTTCGGTTTTAAATTTCGCATAGAGATAGGTCGTATAAAGAGCATAGTCTATATATATGGATAGATTTGATGCTTGTATTTTGGAATAGGAATGAGTCAAGAAATGTAATATATGAAAAAGTTGAATCATTGAATACATCGCATAATCTCATATTGTCATTGATTATATTTAATATTTTCTTTAATCATTAAATGAAATCTATATGTTGAAATGTTATAAATCATATTTAATTTTGATGTGCTAAAGGAATAATATCAATCAGACTAAATTCTGGTTCCTATTGTCAAATGAATGTCAAAATTTTACGGATTAATCAAATATGATTGATATAATGGCGACTATTTAATGATAGAATGCAGAAACTTTTTTTTAATTATCACGAACATTTGTTTCATATTTATATTTTCCTTACTGTCAAATGTTTATTTAATGATAGAATGCAGAAGCTTTTTTTAATTATCAAGTACATTTATTTTATTTTAATATTTTTTTTATTGTCAAATGTCTAATCGTACTTATTTTCTTTTCGTCTGATATTATTAATATTAATGCACAGTCTATACCAATCATTTCTTCCTAGAATATCATTATCGTTATATTTTTTTGTCATGACTTTTAAGTAAATAATTTTCAGATTAATAAGCTTTATATCATAGACGAACTTATTGTTTCACACTATAACGGAAAATATATAAAATAAAAAAAAAAACAATTCATGATGGATGAGGATAATTATATGAATAACTTAGAAAAGAAACTACAGTAAAAATAGATTAGTTTATAATGTTGATTTATTTTTCTGTAGAATTTCACTAGTGTTTAGTATTAGATTTGTGTAATAATTCTAGACTCACAAATATGAACTTAGAGTAGAAAAAAAGAAATAAGCTAGGTATATTTCCACATCAGATATTTATTAATTACTTTTCATTCTAGAAATGATCCTTTAGCTAATTAACATTTTTTGTTACTTTTATATAAGTTCGCAAAAGTGGTTTTATATATCTATGTCAGGTTCTTTTTTTTCTGTTTGACATAACTATCTAATTTCATATTTATATATACTTACATTTATTTATTAATTTTGAGAAAAAGTATGTCGATAGTAACAACACTTATACTTGTTCAACAAAATATTACACGTTATGTCCTACCTATAATGCTTGGATTTGGTAATCTTGGAAATTTTATGACAATAGGAATATTATTACAAAGAAAATATCGAACAAATTCATGTTCAATTTATCTTCTTGCTGTATCTTTATTTAGTTTAATTGGTGTTAATTGGGCTATAATTCCACTTGTATATGCACTTGATCATCCTGATCCAGTAGGTTCTTCATTAATATTATGTCGTATACGTGGTTATATTATTCATACATGTTCAATGTGTTTTCGTTATACATTAATATTAGTATGTGCTGATCGATATGCATTATGTAATTCTCGTGTTAGTATTCGAAGTTTGTGTCGACCAAAAATAGCCTATCGATCGATTGGTATTATCACTAGTTTTTGGATGATTATTTCTGTTCATTTACTTATTTGGGAAAGTATTGAAAATGGACGATGTGGTGTTTATGAACTTTATGGTCAAATATTTGGTTTCTATGTTCTTATATGTACAGGAATAATACCTATTTTAGCAATGATTATTTTTGGTATATTATTAATAAAAGCTTTAAGTCAAGTTCGAGGTCGTGTTCATCCATTAAATGAACGTAATAGTAGATTGAATAAACGAGATATGAAATTAATAAAACTTGTTTTAATTGAAGTTATTGTATATATATTATGTACATTAACATATCCATTAATGACAATTTATATGACTGTAACAAATAGTACAATATTGAATAAAACAATAGAACGAAAACAAATTGAATCATTTATTAATTTTGTTACAATGTCATTACTTTTATATTTAAATTATAATACAACATTTTATGTTCGTTTTCTTACATCAAAATCATATAGAAATGAAGTTAAACAATTTCTATTTAAACCTATTAAAAAATCAACTAATTTACCACAGAGTCAACTTGCTACAAAGAATACGATAAAAAGAACACAAACATTACAACTAGCACGAATAACTACTACGACTAATCAATATATGCAATATAAACAATGAAACTAGAAATATTTTATTGTCACAGATTGAACATAGAAGAACTCTAAAAAAATCATTTAACTACATTAGTTACAATTGTTTTTATATTGTTGTGTTGTTATTATTAATTAGTGTTGTAGGAGTATCTATGAAAGAATGATAAAAATTTATTTTTATTCTTATAAATTTCTTTGATGAAATCTTATTTGTTCATCTTCGAAATTTCATCGAAAGGAATACAAAGAAAAAACCTAGCATCAAACAAACAATACAATCTCAATTGTAATATCTATAAGTTAATTATTATCCATTTCAGAGTACACCCAACGTTAACAAATTATGTAACCAAATCGAAGTAGAAAAATATATTATTTTCAAAATTGAGGACGTATCCAAGAAGAAAAATGAATGAAATTTTTCAGTGACTTTCTTAAAAGATAGAGAAATATCGTTTAAAAGTGTCTATTAAAATCGAACGACGTTATAGTGTAGTTATAAAATATTTACGAAAGAAAGCTAAATATAATATAAAACTGTATTTGTGAGAAATTAAAAGAACGATGATATTAATGATAAATTCAGAAGATACAACAATAGTATTTACAACATTAATATCACATTGTCTCTTCATTTATTTTCTTGTTTATTATCTTCTTCTCGTACTACAAATAAATGTTTGCCAAATATTTTTTATATAATTCGTTTTAATTCATTTCGAAAAGCTTTTGATATAATGATAAATATAAAGAAACTAATACAAGCAGGAATATGATGAAGAAAACTAAGAAAGTTAAGTAAGAAAAGATTAATTGTTTGTTCCAACAATGTTTGAATTCGATCTTTTGTTACTGCTCCATAAATATAATATATATTTAGAAAAATACTGAAAATAATATAAATAACATCTTGAATAAATAAACATCGAAGTAATTGAAAATCTTTTTTGTCATTGTTCGAATTTCATTACGATTTTGACGTGGAATAGTACGAACACGACGAACATTTTTAATAGTAATTATTATTAAAATAATCATTGTAAAACAAAAAATAGTTGTAATAATTAACGAAAAATACGAAACAAATTCGCTATAAATTTTTGAAAGATCAAAAAAACAGAAGGATAAATTTCTTGAAGATTAACTTTAATAACTATATGAAAAAAGAAAATAAACCATATAAATATACTTATACTAACAGAAAAATAAGCTAAACGTTTTGAACTATATAAACGTGTATCAACATTTTGTGATGATATTAATAAACGATCAATAGTTGCAAGAATAAGAATAGTTGGTAAAAGGATAGAAAAAACGAATCCAACATAGAAAAAAAGTTTACATAATATTATATTTGAATTATGTACGTTAATATTGTAACCATAAATAAAAATTGATCCAGGAATATAGGAATTAATATAACATGAATTGAATAGAAGATAAACATTAAAATAGAATACACAAACATTTTTTCTCCAGAATTTTTTTGAGAATATTAATACACTTAAGAAATTACCAGTATTTCTAAGAATATAAAGTATAGGTGCAATATATCGATAAAGATAAATATTAGTATTATTTAATGCATCAATATAATAATTGTCAGATGAGTTCATTTTGATAAAATGCGACCAATAATCAGTAGTGGTATACTTGATAATCTGTAAGGAAATAAAAATAATCCGTCTGTTTTAGTTATGTTGATGACAAGATAAATTAAAAATATAATTAAACTATCTTTCACGACTACTAACGATAAATCAATCTTTACTCAACTAGAACAAAATTGTATTATAATTACTTTTAATACTCTCATCTGTTTATAACATCTGTTAAAAATTTTTTCATAATACATTTCATATTATATTTGCAAGTAATTGTCTTGTGCATCTGTTACAGACAAATCTATATGAAAGAAAACTTCATTTAAACCACTTGATCGATTAATAAAGACGTCTAAATCTCATTTTCAATCAAATACTTGATTAGACCTCGTTTTTCATTTATATAAATTAGTAAAGAAAATTTCTCAAAGAAAGTTTGTAAGATTTTGTTGATAAACGAACGTACGAATGTTTTATGTATAGTCTAATATAATTACTTCAAAAGTTTGTTAAAGCATCATAGAAACGCTGCTTATTTTTAGACTATCCTATATTTTATTCATTTAGTGAGCATAGCCTTTATAATAATAAATCATATGAACATCTCTTGTCAAGTTTTAAAAAAAAGTATGTTCGACATTTTCTAAAATAAAACATTTTTATAGGATATTATTTAGTCAATGAGTTAATGATGCAATATTGCATGTTAAAATATTTCTACTATAAGGTTTTGTTACGAAATTGTTTCTAATAATAAGTTGCATTCGAAATGAATTAGACAAAGATTTTAAATGTCTTTCAACCAGAAGAAAACATTTCATTATAGTAAATTTAAAAACAATTTATCTTCCAACCATTTGACAGATTATTATTATATCTTATATGTCCTCATCTTACAAATTCATCAAGGTAAAAAAAAATTTTTCTTTTATTCATAAGTAGATCTAAACGTTATGCCGTTATGAATTTTGAAAGAAGATTGAACTTCTAAAAATGTTTTATAATAAGAGAAAATAATATTCTCTCGGCTGAATAGAGAGTCATATGAAAAAATTGTTTGTCGTCAGGTCAATGGTCAAAAAAACATTGCGTGAAATAAATTTACAGCAGTTCTATCTGGTTTCCATAAGTATTAGCGAGTTGTATATTTATAACTACCACAAGTGTTTAAGTCTTCTATGATAGGGGCATCCATTGGCCATCAAAATCTATATAATTGGGGTTCGCACAAGTAATACTCGTCACAACGAATCACACAGCCGTCGAATGAATGATGAAGAGTGCTTATGCACTAATAAACTTGATCGAAAAAGACATTAATTTTATTAAATAGTGGCAACTATATTCCCTAGCATGCTTTTGTAAGTGTTTATTACGGTATGATCAGTTTGTTGAGTTTTATAAAAAAGATCATATCATTATTATGTATGATTTCATTTGAAAATGAAATGTGTTGAAGTCTGATTTTGTTTATGTGTACTTGTCTTTATAAAACTTAAAAAACTCTTCTAAGAGAGTATATGGTTATAAAAGCTTACGAAAATGTGGAAGTCAATATAGATGGTTGTATATTATACTACCAGTGACTGTCTCGATAAAGTTATTTGTTTGAAAAATTGAACCAATGAAAAATATTATAAAAATATTTATGAAAATAGTTTTATTTTATAATTAAGATTATGATGTAACAATATTTGTAGCAAAAATATTTCGTTCCATATTTTTCTGTCTATTTTCATCATCTCGTAGTGGTACTAATTCTTTACCATACATTTTATATATCATCCGTTTCAATTCATGTCGAAAAGCTTTTGATCCATTGATAAATACCAAAAAGTTTGAACAAAAAAATATATAATAAATGAAACTGAAAATTCTACTTAAAAAGAAAACGATCGCTTGTTCCAATGGTGTTCGTATTTGAGTTTTTGTTGTTGTCGTATAAACAGAAATAATATTTGTAAAAATACTCAGTAGAATATAAAGTACAACTTGAGCAAATAAACAACGAAGTAATTGAAAATCTTTTTTTGACATTGATCGAATTTGATTTCGTTGTTGACGTGGTATAGCTCGAATTCGACGAACATTTTTAAAAGCAAACATAATTAAAACAATCATTAATACATCATAAAGAATTGTAATAACTAATACAGAATATGAAACAAAATCAAGATAAACTTTTGAAAGATCATAAGAACAAACAGAATTCGATGGTCCAAATTTTTGTATATTTACTTTAATAAGTAAATGGAAATAAAAAAAAATCCAAAAAAATATACTTATACTAATAGAAAAATAAGCTAAGCGTCTTGAACTATATAAACGTGTATCAACATTTTGTGATGATATTAATAAA
>JAJEKB010013435.1:0-16682 GCA_022393335.1 Macrotrachela quadricornifera
TGTCACATGAAAAATTTTAGATTTCAATCTAACTATGTCCATTCGATAGCCCATGTTGAGAAACCTCTATAGCCAGATTTTTAGGTCAAACAAAAAAATTTTCATCGAGATATATGATTTTCAAAAAAAGAGCTATTTTCAATTTTTTTCACTTTTCTAAAAAAATCAAGCAAGTGGTATTTCGTTTCTTTCTCCGCCATTTTACGATCAATTTTTTTGATCAACGTCTCATTCGAAAGAGAAAAGAAAACTGAAGAAGATGAAGTACTTTTTACGTCTCACATGTAATATCTAACAACCCAAAAATTTCAAAAACTCTGAAAATTCCAAAATAGAAAAACTCATTTTTGACCATTTTTTGAAAAAATTATAGGGTAAATATTTTTCCGGCACAAATTTTATAAGCCTATCTTGTAGAGAATTGTTTTCTCTACAAGGTGTATTATAGTCTGTCTTTTTAAAAGATCTGGAAAATACGAAAAAATGTGAAATACTGTGAGTGACTAAGGAAGGTCAAAAATGAAAAAATTCAATAAATTTCTTTTTCTGCTTTCTCTTCATAGATAAAGGTGAAACTAAGGTACGGGAGACTCATTGCCCGATGATGTGAGGGTTTTTAGTTGATTCTAACTCCATTTCTATTCATAAAAATCGCTCTGTGAGACATCATCGTAACACAAAGGCATGAAGATGTATATCTTCTCTCCTTCTATTCTTCTCCTTCAGCGAGGTTTGATATGACCTTCTGCTTGCCGCTAATCTCTCCTCTGTAACCTTTGGACGACACGTATCCTGAACCGCTCGCCCCCCTTCCACACACACACACACATACGTATAAATATTGCTGCATATGACACACAGGTATACACATTAGTTTTGAATCTACAGTACCTTTTGACTCGGCAAGCTTACGAGGGAAAATACCGAGGTGTTCACGCTGTTTAAACTTCATCTTTTGGCGCCAAGTAGACCGCGATGGACGTGAAAAACCCCCAAATTGTACGTGCGCTTACGACGTTCTTACAGAGATATGGCTATTTTATTAGAATTATAGGATGTACTACACTTCGCATCATCCTTTCCGAACATCTTGTTTTCCATCATAATGTCCGTTCCAAACACCTTCACTATTCGGTGTTCCGAATGGAAAGATAGTGCGACGTCTAACTTTCCCGAATTATAGCCTGTAGCTCGGTATGGATCAATAAATCGAATGATATTGCTTTGGGCTGAAGTATAGCCTAAAGATAGCTATACTTATCACTAGAATGTGCTGAAAATCTCAGCCCTCAAGCATGTTTCTTTCAAGAGATATTAAATTCCAAAAGAGTACGGCATTGGCGCATCTTTTATGGCATACAGATCAAGTTTGGAAATTTTGTATCTCATGAAGAAAACATTCTTTTGGACTGAGATTTTCAGCACATTCTAGTGATAAGTATAGCTATCTTTGAGCTACATTTCAACGCGAAGTAATATCATTCAATTTATTGGTCCATACCGAGCTACAGGATATATAACTCTGCAAGAAAGGTCTAAGAGCACGTACAATTTTGGGAATTTTCAAATATCATCGAGGTCTACCTGGCGCCCAAAGGTCGAGTCTAAATAGCTTGAACACCCCAGTATGTTCCCTCGTTAGTATTCACGAATGGTGAGCGATGACCAATACAAGACAAAGAACAAGAACAGAGAAAAACGAGACAATGGTATAAAGAACGACATACGATGGAAACCGGAAGCAGCAATCGCCGAAATGGAGTGTCTCAAAAACAAGGGTGTCTTCGTATTTACGGACAATGAACTGTTGAAAGCCAGTTATTTATCGCGGGTTCATTCAAATCGGCAAAAGAATCTGAGAGTCGAAGACTGTGTCGACGAACACGTCGAATCATTCAAAGAAGAACAATGCGTCGACGAAGCAGTTTAACGAAGCAAACTTCGTCATATGACCCACATTATGGATAAACTCGAACGCGCAACACCTCCCAAACGACCAACTTTATCGCGGTAAATAACAGCAAAAAAACTGTCAACGCGTATCTAGAAAATCTCTCGATTTTTATGAATAGAAATGGAGTTAGAATCAACTAAAAACCCTCACATCATCGGGCAATGAGTCTCCCGTACCTTAGTTTCACCTTTATCTATGAAGAGAAAGCAGAAAAAGAAATTTATTGAATTTTTTCATTTTTGACCTTCCTTAGTCACTCACAGTATTTCACATTTTTTCGTATTTTCCAGATCTTTTAAAAAGACAGACTATAATACACCTTGTAGAGAAAACAATTCTCTACAAGATAGGCTTATAAAATTTGTGCCGGAAAAATATTTACCCTATAATTTTTTCAAAAAATGGTCAAAAATGAGTTTTTCTATTTTGGAATTTTCAGAGTTTTTGAAATTTTTGGGTTGTTAGATATTACATGTGAGACGTAAAAAGTACTTCATCTTCTTCAGTTTTCTTTTCTCTTTCGAATGAGACGTTGATCAAAAAAATTGATCGTAAAATGGCGGAGAAAGAAACGAAATACCACTTGCTTGATTTTTTTAGAAAAGTGAAAAAAATTGAAAATAGCTCTTTTTTTGAAAATCATATATCTCGATGAAAATTTTTTTGTTTGACCTAAAAATCTGGCTATAGAGGTTTCTCAACATGGGCTATCGAATGGACATAGTTAGATTGAAATCTAAAATTTTTCATGTGACACCTCTATGGCAAGATGCTCGATTCTCTCATGGACCCTCTCTTAAATATATTGAATTAATCATTCTGAAGTTACATATATTCTAATTGAAGATAAAAGTAGTTTTTTATTAAGAAACTACTTTTTTCCACAGTTAAAATATTGATAAAATCAACGTCAAGCAATATATTTAGCACTTAAGACCCCCAACCCTGATTTGACTTTTTTGCTTTCGATCGTCCAATTTCACTGAAATTTTTACAGGAGGTATATCTCGAGTTACGTATTTCACAGCAAAAATTTCAGCTCGAAATATTGGTTGAACATTCTCTTCACTTTAATACTAACTCCAGCTTTCTAGCGTTTTAAATAATGGTGAAATTTTAATAATACGAAAACGTAAAGACAAAAAAAATCACATTTTGAGAAAAATGCAAATAAAGTTTTGGAAGTGTAATTCAAGAATTTTTCTACGATAAAATGGAGTAAAAAAAGCTATATGGTGAATAATCCTACTGTTAATAACACTACGTCAGTTAATGTATAACGAACAATAGTGATAAATTACTACTGAAAACACAATCAACTATTGGTTTTAATCTATAAATATAGTAAAACGATCACAAATGAGATTTTTAGAATTCTTCTCATTTTAAAAAAGCATATATACATTTTACATCGCTGAAACATCTTTGGTACTTATTCTTCTAATGAAAATTGACTGTTATATGAATGGCCAGTAGATTCACTCCATTCTGTCATTTCTATATTCACAAAGTACTATACGTATCAAGTCATTATACTTAGTAATACATAATAAACACGTTTATTACTGCGAAAAGTCAATAGAGAAGCTCAAAAGACTTCGAGAAGCAATTTTTTTCAAAAAAATGTTATTTTGTAGAATATGAGGTTCCAGAAAAAATGATGTAACATCTTCAAATCTCATCATAAAATAAATAAACTATAGTGCGTTCGCTAGCCTACACTTTGCTCTATCTGACACACTATAAATCAAAAACTCGAAAAATTTGACGAAAATCGACTTTTTTGGGTGGGGCAGGGTCTAAATATTGCTATTTACTTTTATATTTCATTAATAAAAGGCGTTAGACAATTTTCAATATAGTAATTGCGGCTTACTGTCTTATCTTATCTATACTATGTATAAAAAAAACCAGGATCAGTTGATTTAAAGAATATACAAAACAATATGTTGGTTCAAATCTGTTTTCATTTACAACAATCTTCACTGATTTATCTAACTAAAAACTATTTTTTGAAGAAGAGTTCAAAAAGTTCTTTTAATAAAATATTAAAAAGGATTCAAGTTGCTATAAATAAATATAATAGTTACCTTGAATATTTAACAAAATTAAATTTAAAAAAAATCTTCTAATTCAATAATGATAGAATTTATGATCAGATTTAAGTATTACGATTATCATTAAAAAAGATTAGAAGTAATTGAAAAACACACAGAATTCTGATTAATTATTTACATTTGTTCATTTTTCCCATATTTCTGCTATTGTCAATCATTAGAAAATTGAGAAAGAACGAATGATATTAAGTAAAAATTCAAAAATTTGTTTTATACAGAAATAAAAAAGAGACTTCTTACATATGATATGAAATTTTTCGATAAATATGTTTGATTAAAGCAGAATTTCTTAAAAATTTATTTCAGTTCAGATAAAAAAGATATTACAAAAATCAGTATTTCGCTCGATATCACGTACCAATATTTCACAATATAATAGAATAAAACGTCATAAATATCATGTTCAAAAAGTCTGAACGAGATTAAATATTTAATTACATTTATGGTATTTAATAATAAAAAGATATACGAAAGCGGATTTAAAACTATTTATAGATGAATGTAAGAAGTAAAAAAAAATGGTATAGTCATATCATTCATGTAAAAACAAACTATTTAAAAAGTATCATATATGAATATATCACTAGAACTAATTTATAATGGATTCAACCTTTTGACTTTTCTTCTTTTTCTAAATTACGAAGATAAAACGGTTATAGATCAACAGTTTTAATGTTGAGTATACGATGGAACTGGCTATTTTTTAACAATGTCTTTAATCCTTTGAGCATCTAGACTATTCCATAATTTCTGTATGTGTAAAATGTATGTTGAAATTAGAAACGTACATAAAAGAGGGCAAGTTAAATGTATCGAAGAGCTTTTAACCTTAGTTAAGTTTCGAAACTGTATATATACGAGTTTGATCACCATAACGTTAATGAATGAAAAAAACTGAAAATAAGAACTTGTTCTTTGTTATTGCTCAGTTGACGCTCTCCGCACCAGAGAACGGCTTTAGAGAAGCAATAGATAATCGAAAAAAATAATGACAAATTAACCTCTAAGGCATTCTCTGCTGATAGATATATTAACGATTTTTGCTATTAACTACCAACGAAAAATATCCTGCGAAGTTTTCATAAGCAGTTTACACATTTCACAAGTGGAATATATTTTTCATGTGTACTTCCAAACAATCTTTCGATGTTCAAAGTGAAGACTGAAATGTCTCAATAGAAATATCAAATTAAAAAAAATGAAAATATATTCATGGTAACAAAAAAAAAAAAATATGGTGCCCGAGGGCAGGTTCGAACTGCCGACTTCTGCATTACTTCACTGTTACTGTTTATAAGTACAGCACTCTAACCGACTGAGTTACACGGGCCCATTAAACATGTTAAAATTTTACCATATCATTCTGTCAAGCTTTCTTGAATATCTACAATCTATCGAATAATCATCGACGAAAGATAGATATTAAAATATTAAATGTGATTCATTTTCACCAAAAATAAATAATTAAAATTTTTCTATAAGTATATATCTACTTGTAAGAATCGAACAAAACGATGTCATTCTTTTAAGATTTATTTTTCGATATATTTTATCTTAGGAAAAAGTCTGCTATTTTCAGTTCGTTTTACAGTAAATAGGGATGTGAAAAATAACATTCATTTACTCATTGGAAGTCACTTTTTTCGTTCTGTCACTTGAATGCATAGAACGCAAGAGAAAATTCATTTTCTCGTCATATATCCTTTATGTGTAAAGGATGATTTAAAAGTTTTGACTACTTTCTGTAAATTGATATTATCTATATGAATATATCTACATGTATATAGATAACTTATTAAAATATGCAGTTTTGTAGAGAATGAGAAAAACTATCTGAACAAAAAATATTTGAAATGATATTGTAATTATGATTATTTTATTCATAATGACTCACCATTTACCATGTCACATTTTATGCAAAGACAAAATATGTTTGTAACATCTCAAATAAAATATCGTTTATTAAAAATTTCTGATCCTATTTCGAATACAAAACTTGAAGACTAATAAAATTTTTATGCATCTTACATAATAGAGAACAAGCTAATCTTTTAATAACTTCAGCTGACTGACTATTCCGTTTGTTCATGAACTTCAGAAAGGCTATTATTCCTTCAGCATGTGATATTGCATCTCGAAACACAAATCATCAGCTAGATTCACTAAAAGTCAAGCGTAATCTCTAGTATAAGATACAGTAGATTTTTTGTTTGATATTCATATTTTTGTAGAATTTGTCAAATTCTATTGTGTAATATAAAAATATCTAGCAAAAATATGTAGAAAACAATGCTTCATTCGACTGAAATGACTCATACATTTTTTGTTTTCGCAAAAAATGTGTCATGTTAAATGGTTAGTCATTATGAATAAAATGATCATAATTTTTCATAATTACGATACAATTTCAAACATTTTTTTTTGTTCAAATAGCACTACTCATTCTCTACAAAACTGCATATTATATGTATTCATATAAATAATGGCAATTTACAGAGAGTGATCGAAACTTTCTTTTTTTTTATTGATATTCTTATATATTTAACTATTCTTTTCAAATATTATATACAATAAAAATTTGTATCTATATTAATTTGTCATCGTTAACAATTTACTTATACATGCTATTTATCGTCAAGTTTTAACAAAAATTATTCGGTTTATTTTGAAATGAATATTTAATAAAAATGAATGAAATAACTGGTAGTGAATTGATTCATTTTGATAATACAGAAAGATTAGGTTTACAAATGTACAAAACAAAAAGATGAAATAAACAAAATACGTTATTGAAAATAGATTTTATCTTTTTAATAATTAACTTAGCTTTATATTTTAGAAAAACATTTAATTGATATTTTATCTTATCTACATTTACATTATTCTCATACATCTTCGTTGATGACACGATATGTCGGTTTATATTCAATAAAAACATATTCAACAATACTATTTGAAATCTATTATGTTGAATAATTTACCATTAATGTTTGATATACATGAAATATATAATCTTAAAAGATTACGTATCAGTCAATATTCGAATACTGATTTATCACTAGAACGTTCAAAAATGTTAAAAAATAATGAAGGAATGTGAAAACTACAATTGTGTGTACGTTCATTACCCTAAGCAACGAATATTAATCGAGCAATAATTAAAATCTAATAATATCGATGAAATAAATAAAAAATTGTTTAGTAATTTCATAATGAAATCTTTACACCTTATTGATTATTTGTAAGAAAATACCTTCAGTGATAATACTATAAAAAGATCATTTTTAGCTTCGTATTGCGAAGCTCGTCAAAATTTATTCCGGCTGGTTGACCACTATTCCTTCATTCAAAGATAATTAGTCGCTCTCTTTGATCGTATTATTCATTTATGAAGCTATCCATTGCATATCGAAATCAGAAATATATGTAATGTATAGATGCATTTTAGTATGAAAATATAGAGATGCCCATGTGTAGGAGAATTTTTCTCATTTAAAATGCAACGAACCTTATTCACGCCTCACTTACTGGCCACGGGATCAAAGATAACTTGCCGATAGATCTAAGAAATGATCAAAAAATCTCATTGCATAAGCAAAACATGAATAAGACATCTCGTAGAATGTTAAATATGAGAAAAACGCGTTTTTACAAGTTTTATTAATCCAATCGGTGTTAATGGTGTATTCTTTAAGTTTTTATTAGAAACAACCTCTCTAGAATTACTCACCATACCGAATAATCGATGACTTTGAACATTTTTTCAACTACTTAAATGATTACTGTGAGCAAATGTATTTTTCTTCATTTTTTTCCACAATCTTGTACTTTTTCCATCTCCTATGTTGCTTCGATTTCTCCTTTTTCTTTCCTATCGGTATTTGATTTATTCTTTCCCTTCATGTTTCATTTTTGTTTTAGTCGTAACTCACTACTTTGAGATATTTTTCTTATGTAACTTAATAAATTGCTTTGTCTTCTATCTGTTTGGTTAGCTATTTATCCGTTATTTGCTCTATTGAGAAGGAATGATCATACGTTGTTCTATATATCTATAGCTTAGATTTAGACAAAGTATACACATGGATTAAATCCTATTGATTTGTAAGTTCCTTCCTATGTACACTCGTTGATAGACGTTTGAATTTTTAAATTGAACAATCCTTTTATTCCCACCCTTTATTATTGTCATATAGGTTAAACTTTCTTATCTGTTAGTCGATTTCATACTATATAATAAACGTTTTTTCATATAATTTAAATTTGAAAACTTAAATGAATTACAAAAAAATTTTATTAGTATAGTTTAGAATACGATATAAGACTGAAATGAAACTGAAACAGCTAGAAAATCGTCATAGCAATTTGTCAACGAGTCTTGAAATATAGAATTGTTGCTATTTCGTTAAACAGACTGCCTGGGAAGTATACTTCATATTTCTATTACATACATATTCTTTTTTCTGTTGGACCTAGCGAATTCTGTAAGATTCAAGGTATAATGTCTCATTGATAAACTCTAAAAAATCATTACCATCAGATAGAGATGAAACAATGGAATTTACTATGAAATATCAACTGAATACGTTTTTGCTTCTTCATCCACTTTATATCTTTCATATGGTAAATTTTGATCATTCAATCCTAGCGATTCTCCTTTAAAAATATCCACATATGATATATCAGGATTATCCAATGACCTTTTTGATGATTGATATTCGCATAGATCAAATTTTTTCCAATGCTTATTGAAATGATAAAAATTGAAAGGAAAACAAAAATTTAGATTGGAAAAATCGTTAGATATGATATAATCATCGAGATATTCATAAGTTTTCAGACTACGGTATTTTTATCTGATGATAAATGAATAAAAAGTGATCGATGACTGATTCAATGTTCGAAAGACCAAATGAATCAGAATATACTTTATTCAATCACTGGTTAACAAAAAAATATAAAAAAGTAAAGAAAGACTAAATAGTTATTGTAGATAAATTCAAATCAATTCCATTTCAAAAGAACATCATTACCACTACGTTTGATCATATAGTTAGACAGTAGTTTTTTCGATTTGATCAGGTTTTCTAGTTGATGAGTGATACCTTCATGAGCATTTGGAATACACAGGCATAAAGAACGCAGTTGATGAACGTGAGTACTGACTTTGATAAGAATAAAACGTAAGAGCATGTTTAGATCCATAGTTTGAGGAACATGAACTTGAAAATGTTCTACACAATGACAAAGACGAAGAAGAAAATCCACTTGTCTCATGTTAGTCATCTCCTGCAGATGGACTTTTGTAATTTTGTTCTTGATTGATGTGAGAAAACATGTTGCAGCAAGATCGTCACCAGAACAATCTGATTGTTTGAGTTTTAAAGATGATAGTTTGAGTGAAATAAGATTAGGTAATAGTTGTATTATTTTGACTAACATCTCATCCGAAATTGTTCGATAATGAATAGTCAGATGAGTAAATTGTATAGTATCGAAAACAACTTTGTACTTGTCAATAAACCATTGACCGATTTTGGGAAGGATGCAATGGATACAAAGATGAATACTTCTAGTCAGGTTAGTTGAAAACTTGTCCAGGTTTTGCTGCTTCGACATGATACCATGTTCAGTCGATTGATTCAGACAGCTATCAGTATTCATATGTTCATAACCATCGAGCCATCTCTTCCTGAAAAAAATGAAAGAAAAGTCTTTTGCAATAAAATAGGTTTCTTAGCATACTTATGTGAAGAAATCGAATACTCTATAGTATCAGTACTAATTTCAGCTTCAAAGAACCATTGTCGTTCAGTCCAAAATGGTGAGGTAAACTGATTCATTTTCATATATAAAAAATTCTCCAGATATGTAGACGAATCGAAATCTCCATATGTATAATTAAATTGACGCAAATGAGGCATGTGGTTTTTAATCATTTGCTCCCATCGATCAGCATCAAGATAATCTTCATTAATACGATGAATAATATTTAACACTTGTAAATGAGAAGAAAAGTTTTTCAAGATGAATTCAAATTCAGCGAGTTTCATGACACTACATTCAAACGAAAGATGCTTCAAAGTGGATAATGTCACTAGCTGTTCGTTCCCAGTGTCCGATCCGATCAAGTTTGTACAAGCTAAACGACGAAGTTGAGGTGTGTGGCGAAGAATAGAAAATAGTTCCCGAATGGTGCAGTTGTGCCTAATACTTAGATATTCAAGAGTGCTGAACCGCTCATTAGCAGCAAAAGGCAAAGAGATGTCTAATTCTTCTTCCAAATCATCGCAATAAAATTCCAATCTATTGTATTTTAATGCAGGTAATGAGAAGATCATTCGATAAATGTTCCCAAGATTATCGGTACAGTTTTCACCTAAGCATGTAGTCAATGAGAAGAGTCGAGGTAGCGATTTCAAATAGAAGAGTAACATGACAAACCGATCAGATGAGATATCATTCAATATAATTGATTCAAGTCGATGAAATGATGAATCAATCATACAATGTGCTAAAAAAGTATCGATGAATAGTTCCTTCTCCAAATAAAACGAGACAATATGATGTCTATTTGGAATGAAAAAATTGTCACAGTAATGTTTTATTTGTGACTCTGACAGCTGATAACGTCTGATCTTTAGTGGAAATGATGAGTGAACGAGGAGATGTTGAAAATGAAAATTGAGATTGGAAAATGCGTTGTAAATGTCACAACCGCTGAGATATTCCCAAATGTTATAGAAATATTCATTTGATAAATCTTCAATACGAGTAATTGAATTGCTAGAAAAATTCCACTCAATAGAGTATGATGAAAAGAGTTTTTCGTGACTTACTTTTCTTTATTCAATGTTGCTAAAAAAGGTACTGAATAACTAATCGTATACGTAAATCAAGTAAAACTTACTTCGCACTTTTTTTCTTTTCATGTCTGAAAATTCACTCAATTGCAATGATCGTTTGTTTTGATCCATGTTACTAAATAAACTACACTGTACTTCACTTGACTTATATTTATAAATATAGGTCAAGTATGTAACGTCTTATATGTGTGTAAATGATATTTACTTGTATAAATATCTGACTGTATATGTGAATACACACAACTCTATATATACTAGTAAACAATCTAAAGAAGAAGGAATATTCCTCTATAAAAATGGGAATATTCCAATATAAGAGGAACGAAAAAAAAAATATATATAAAATATATACGCTAACGCATTATCTATAGAATGGAAAGAACGAACAAAAATAAAACGAAAAGAAAAACAGTTAATGTCAATATTTCACACAATATATACTTCTTGCTTTTTTATATTTATGATTCATTCGTACTCAAGATAAAATCTAACGAAAACGAAAATTAGTTATCGTCGCAAGAAAACTTTTCAAGATATAGATGGCGCATAAACCTTAGGAAAACGGATTTGCCAACTGAAGCTTGTCAAATGATAAATGATTCTGTATAATGTCTTGTTGTACTGTGATTCGTTTACCGATACATTTTAGGTGTTTACATCAATAACATTTCTATTGAGAAAATGGTTTTTTCTCTGATGATGCTCCCAAATTATTCAATGATTCATAATTTTATTTTCAAGCTAATAAAAATGCATTTCAGATCATAAGATGAAATTTCAGGCAAAATCAACGACTCGAGACTACTGTATGATGCATCAATCACCAAGAACACCAAGAACACCAAGAACAAAGCATTTAGACTAGAACTCATTGCATGAAGTAAAATGATTCAGTATGTTTATTAAGAATAATAGTATAATTACATTGATGTAGAAGGTGGAATGTTTATTAAACATTTTATTTGACTGTGAGGAAAAGAAATGAACTATGGAGAATATTTTGAAAACACGAATTTGGATTGAAAAATCGTTAAATATTTCATAATCATCGAAATATTCATGAGTTTCCAAAATGATGATTAATGAAGAGATAATGATCAACAACTGAATCAATTGTTGAAAAAAATTAAATTAATCAGCAAATGTTCGTGGTGGACAGAGTCATGTTTCATATGAAGATAGACGATGCTCCGTGGCAAATAAAGCGATGTCCTATGTGAAATAGCGACATCCCGTTAGATATCAGAGATGTCCATGGTGTGGATCATTATGTCATTGGATAGTGAAGTACTAGACCAAGTGTAGCAATGTCTCATGAGAAGTAACGATCTCCTATGTCACTTCGATATCCTATAGAAAAAGACGATGTCCCTTTGCAGTTATATGATATCATATTAGTGATTCAATATCATATATCAAGGAGCAATATTCCAGAAATTGACAAAGGTAGCGACATTCCATGGGAAATGGTACAATATCCATTTTTCAGGGACATTGTCAACTGCTGTGAATGAAGAAATTGTTTGTATATTTAGGGATTTTAATTTAACTTAATTGATCTTCATATTATAAATTAAATATTGCAAAGATAAATAAACACTTTATTTTTAAAAGTTAAAGATACAAGATACTTTTCTATGAGTGACAAACTAAGAAACATCTTAAATAGCAATAGAATATGTCAATTATTATGACTTCATTGTATGAACTCCTTTACTGATTGAAAAAAGTGCTCTTACTCAATATATGAAGTGTGAAAAAAATAGATAGCTCTCGTAAACATGAATGGACCATCGTAAATGAATATTTGTACAACTTTTTATGTAATATTTTTCACTCGTTTTCGGATCGATTCTTCTATTTTACATTTGCTCGAGATTTCATTTAAAGGTTTTTAAATCTAGACTGAATGCTATTCCTTCGCTATCAACACTATCACGAGCCACAAGACAGCTAATTCTCCGGGAACCTTGGAAAAGTTTAGTTTTTGCTCATCAATTTCGAGAAAACTGCTTGCATATGTACTCACTATGGTGCAAGAAATCATATTCTGACAAAAATTTGAGAATTTTTTGAATTTTTCCTTAGAATTAGTACTCCAAATCTTTGAAGAGCCGTTGCATTCCTATTCATAAAACTCCAAGAAACTATTCTTACCATGTACAAACTTGGTTTATGATTTCGATGAACTAGATTGTAGGAACTAATAATAATTAAAAATTTGTAACTATTTATTGAAGAGATGAGAATTATAATAATATATTTCTATACAAACACTCAAGGGTTTCTCGAAACATTTGCTACAAACGTGTCTTATCTAAAATAGGAAATTAATCGAATCAAATAAAAAAGAATTGAAATCAATCAATATAGAAGATTTTATTGTTAATATCTAACAGGTACAAAAAGAAATGATATCACTAATATCAGATGTTTTAAATAAAAGTTCAAAAAGTTAAATTACATATATTTTAATTTTGATATAAAATGCAAAAATAAGTTTTTTATTTAGTTTTTGAGGGTGTATTGTAAGATTAAGTAAACTGTGTTTTGTTTGATGAATAACTGGAACCATCGGTGGGCCAGCGGTAAAATATTTCGTGAGGCAATTGCTGGAAAAGTTCGCTTTAAGGATCAGTTTTTGTCAAACTATTGATTATTCTGAAAATTTTTGGTGGAGCAACTGCCCCACTTTGCCTCAATGGTGGCCCACCGATGACTGGAACTGTTGCAATAATGATCGAATTTTTTTATCTTTGTATTTGATCTAATGCGACATTAGCTTTTACAAATATATTAATGAACATGAATGAGATCATAATTTATCACTAACTACGTATAAAAATTTTTATCGCTGAGTTAACATTTTAAATTAAAAGTATGTATTTAAAATAGCAAAAGCTTCATCTAATAATGAATAACATCATTTATTTCTGATGATGAACATTTTCAATCAAATAAACTTCATAAAAAAATGATTAATTTTGTTTTTTATTATAGTCATCGTTTTCTTTTCTTATTTTTTCCTTTCCTTTTTCAAAGTTCTTTTTCGTTGCCGGTTAAGAAATTCTTCTGTTTTTTATCTTGATCACGTGTTTTATAAATTGACGGATACAGATAAATCAAGTTTAGTTTGAATGATAAATATGATGACATACAAACGAATATATATAGAAATGTCCCCAATGCATAACGTTTTACCACTTCGTTGTTATCATCATACCATTGTTTAATAAATGATAAAAAAAAGGTAAATTCTTATATTAAATTCATCAATAGAATTTGTCATTTTAGTAATAAAAATAAAGATTAGGATAAAGCGATAAAAAAAGAAATAATTTACTGATTAATAAGAACGTGTTAGTTCGTATCGATAACCTTCAATTTCGTTTCTTCATCTCTACGTAAATTTAGTAATATCCTTACAAATCGTTATATATATAACTGTGTGAGAGAGGGAAGAACCACAAAATAAAAAACAATAATATGAAGGTGCGGAATGAAGAAATAGAAAGAAAATATAAGGAGAGAACCTCTAATGACCACTAATGAATATTAACAAAAAGAATTTACTTGCCATGTATAATGAAAGACAAAATTCTTTTTCGTTTTGAATCATTATAATCCAGTTAATTTTATTCTAGAATGCATTGTGATCATTCGTCTATAGTAGCAAAATTATCAGTCTAAAGACAAATATGTATACTTGATATGTGTACTCTAAATTAGTATTTGGGAGGTTGAATAGTTACGAGAAAGCAAAATAGAACTGAGTTTTATACTTCTTCTTTATCGATTTTATTCATTAACCCTTTGAAGGCGAATGGTACATATATGTACCACCTTTTTATTTTGGGTTAGAGAACTATAATAAATTAGGAAAAATGATTCTGGTAAAAAGAACGATAATACTGCATGGATGGGATTAATTTCTGGCTATTCCAGATATAATGACTTGATACATTAGAATTTTTGCATTTCATTGTTTCACCACCTAATACACTGCATTAAAAAAACACAATATACCAGAAGATGCAACGTGCGAAGAACTACAAAAGACAACTTGTTTTCTAGTTGCACTTTTTTGTCTTCAAAATGGACAAAATTCGAAGGCACTAGTTTTTGACTTTTCGAAAAAAAAGAAGCTTTTAGTAGCTGATCAATTTGTTTTGTTTTTCATCCTTTCATCATCTGATATGCTTTATTAAAGAAACAAAATACACCACAATATACAGCGGGAAAAGCTCTACAATTTACAACGGATAGCTTATTTTATTGTTGCAGTTTTCATTTTCAAAATGGGCGGAATTCTGTGCGGTTAATGGTACCAAAAACTAGTGCCTTCGAATTTTGTCCATTTTGAAGACAAAAAATGCAACTAGAAAACAAACTATTTTTTGTAGATTGTAGTTGTTTTCACGCTGCATCGTGTGGTATATTTTGTTTTTTTAATACAGTGTATTATGTGGTGAGAAAAGGAAATCCAAAAAGGCGACTTTTTGTCACAAGAGACTGAACCTTTTGTATAAATTGTATTCACGTTTATCGCTATAAATGGGCACGTCATATGTGAAGTATTTCAGTATTGTTGATCTGATCCTCGCGCATGATAATCTGAATCAAAGCCTATCTGAATACGTAATAAACATCGACAAAAATTGGTCATCCAAAAATTTGGCTAGCAAAGGGTTAAGTCACTTAATTATAAAAAAAGAAATTTTTTTTAAAATCAAATTTTTACTTTCGTTTAGCTGGACTATTTGGACATAGTTCAACGACAATAGGTGTATCATAATTATCTTTCTCAAGCATTCGAAAACCACATCCATGAAAATCTGGATTATGAGTAAGAACACATTTACCTAAGAAAAATATAATACTCAAGGGATAAGTAGTTAACACAGATGAAGTTAGCAAAATATTCGCGTAAATTTAGCAGAGATTCGCCCAGGAAGTGTTTCAGACGGTTCCATTTGAGTTTCAACTACAACTCGATGAGCTGTATCCAATAGTGTGATCAATCTGAATAAACAAATGGTATTATGGATGCTATGAAAATGATCATAATAAGCAATCGCAACACGAGGCTGTCATTAAAACATTTACAAAATGATGCATTATATTAATTTTCCAGATCATTTTTTCCTCTAACTATTCTCAATGTTGACATCAATTAAGAATCAAAGAATGACAAGGTCGCTAATTGGAAAGAGAACAGCAGAATTTCACTCATATAGAGAAGTCAAACTGTGGCGATCAAACAAATGTAATTCAATTATACAGCTTTTTTTCTTATGAATAAATGTGCTAAAAATTTGGATTTCGAGGTTTTCAATGATGCTGAATAAGATGAGAATATCAGGTCAAAAGTCTAAAATTTATCGGGTACTTCGATTCTTTGATGGGCTCGTGGACGCTCTTTTACACACTCATTCGTATAATTGATACAGTGATTTACATGAAAATGTTTCTTTTGATAATTGGTGATGTTATGGACAATCATATTTCCTTTATTGTGGGCTTGCTACATTGTATCATTCATATATTTTACAAGCTATTTTTCGTATAGTTTTTTTATAAATACAAACAATTTCGTCTAGGAATTAATCAAAGAGGTTTAGTTATTCTTCATCGTATTATTATTTTAATTCTAATACAGTTTATTCTTTCTTTTCCTTCTGTCATACTCTGAATAAGCGAGTAGCTGACTAATTCGACTTCGAATATAAATCAAATTCAGAACTT
>JAJEKB010013436.1:0-13203 GCA_022393335.1 Macrotrachela quadricornifera
TTTTTTTTTTTTATAAAACTTCATATTTATTTAATCTTTTGTAGGTATAAAACAGCATAAAAATAGCGATTTACATCGAGCAAGTGTAGAACGACGAGTTGCTGCTAAAATTGTAGAAAATCATGGAAATATTATTGGACAATTAAATTGTGTTAATTTAGAAACACAAAAATATTTGAAAATTCTTGTACAAACATTGCGATGTATTATTAAAGTAGAGGTGGCACTCTTGAAATCCAAGCTATTGATTGAATTATTACAAAAACTGGACTGACCCGATATTGTCGAATGTTATAAGCAAAGATACGAATTAATAGTGATAAGATGAAATACTTCTCATTTTTATGCTTGCATATAGATATTGGAGTCATGAAGCCATATCTGAATGGCTTCTCAGCATCAATAATTAAGTGTAGCATCAGCAAATAGATTCACTCAAACAAACTGAATTCATCAATTTAATCATTGATGAAACTAGAGATGTATTCCTCAAACAAATGGTTCGGATTTGTTTGAGATATGTAGAAAAAGAGAATGGTAATATAAAAGAGGAGGTATTCAAATTAGATCCAGTTAGTGATGAATCTGGAGAAGGTAAGCTAATTTCACATCATAACGAAATATTGGATTGTATTTTTAATTTTATCAAGAATTCTCTGTGGTTGAAGAATTCATTGATAATTTACAGAAACAAATTGGCAGATAGTCAATTATTACTGCCCAAACATATGATGGAGCAACGGCCATGTGTTTTCAGGTTAAAGATCATATTGAAAGTCGTTTATCAGCATAGGCCATATATATTTATTGTCGATCACATTCACTTAATCTTAGTGTAAAAGATACTATTGAGTATTCTTTTTATGATGCATATGATACCATGAAATCGGCACTGGTATTGTGGGGTGATAGTACACATAGAATTGAAATACTTTTTAATAATCAGGCATGTACTGATTCCAGTAAAAAGAAGATAGAGATTTGTCATTTAGAAGACGTTGATTATTATCATTTATTCAATTTAATAGGTCATCGTATATTAAAACCAAGCAACAGAAGACGGTCTTATGCATATGAAACTGTAAAATTTACGTGTCAGCATTACTCTGCAATAGTTTTAACATTTGCTCAGATATCTGACTCAAGGAGTAATGGTTCATCAGATGGACGTCGTTATGCAACTGATGCATTAAAACCAATTGTTGTTTTTCAAATACATTTGTTACAAAATGTTCTTCGTCCAGCTACTATGAAATTCTTAAAACAAATTGAAAATCGTAGACTATGTCTCGATCAACTTGCTTTGAATGTTAAAGCAGTACGAGAACCAATTTCACACGTAATAAACAATTTTGATTTTGTTAGTTTTCGGGCAACACTAAAGTTATCAAAGATTTTGCTCCAATTATTACACTAACGTCATATTCAACACGATTACAGTATCAACATCAATCAATAGATGTCGATATCGACGAAGATGAATTTAAAAAGATTGGAAATGGTTTTATTGAACATTGTTTACAATCACTGGATGCACGGTTTAATGCTAAAGCACAAGAAATACTTGAAAATTTAACTATTCTTTCTTTTCCATCAACTCAATCGCCTGAAGAATTAATTAATAATCCTTTGATAAAAAATATGCATCTTCAACCATTTGTACACGCGAAAGTGTTGGTAGGAAAATATATGAACGAACAGACAAGCCATTACTCAACCTGCAAGATTTGAAAAATGATATGTATGATTTTCATAAGATCGTTGAAAATATTAGTTCAATTCCATCGATACTTTCAAAACTATCAAAACATGGTAGTGAACAATGACCAGAGTGGTTTCGTTTATATCATATACTTGGAACATTTGCAGTTGGTTCTAATGAAGCTGAAAGAATGTTTAGCGCATTATGTCGAATAAAATCTTGACTAAGAAATCGATCAAATAATACTACTGTTGAAAAGCTCTTGAAATTATCAAGTTTCGATATATAATTAACAGATGAAGGTATAGATTTTATTATCCAAGATTTTATAAAAAATCGAGGGGGTGCAAAACTCAAGCAATATAACCTTGTTTCTTGGAAATGATGAAACATTTTAAAGTTTTTTCTTAATATACTTTTGGTGCTTATATGTGGCAGAAAGTCTTTCAGTCAAAATTCAGCCCCCTGCATCTTCAAAAATAATCGGGAACCATGGTTATATCATTCAATCGCTGATCTCTACATGTAGCCATTGAATCGATCGTCATTTTCTTTATTTAAAGGAAGCTAGTGAACATTTGAGTGACAGTATTTAAAAGAATTTTTTTACCGTTTCCAACGTTGTAGTCACCTGCAGTAAGTCAAGAAAACTGACTATTAGTCTAGTTCGATATTGGATAGATAATGTACTCAAGCCAACTACTGAAAATTAAAAGCGTCTCCTTCTTTCTGATTATTATGGTGATCAACGTGATGAAACATTATACGCCGACTTGAAGTATTTAAAACGTTTAAAAATTTCAAAGAAAATGACAGCAATGATTCAATCCTGTGACGTACACTACAATCAGCAATATATGTATTTAGTAGTTTGAAAAATGTATCATCATGTACGATTGTATGATTTGGAGATTCATTTAGCAAAACCAAATAATATTATCAAACTAAACTCATTCGTTTATAATCAACTATCCTCTCCAAAATTCTATTCGATGACACAGTACTCGTGGTACCAGTCTGGTTATGCAACAACCAATTCGGGTGCTTTTGAAAATGTAAAAGAAATATGTTTCTCCTTCGACGAAAATCACTGTCGCTTACAAAGTTGTGTGGATCCGACTCCGATTACTAAATGCGCGTATTGTAACGATGTATTATGTATGGAACATTTTTTCGAAAACTACCATTTTCATTAAATTTTAAGAGAGAGCTGATTATATCGACTTTTTCTTATTTTTTCCGAAAAGGGTTCTTTATTATATAAAGAGTCTGTCTCATAAAATAAACAGAAAGCTACTACCAATTTTTTTGTAAAAGCCTATTATGCGTACCGACCATCCTGCACCTTCCAAAGAAAAGATATCAATAAATGGAAGAAATTCAACTGCTAGTATACAGAATAAAAAAAAGAACAGAGAAAAGGAAAGAAAAACATCATACATATATGATTGAAAAGAGAAGAAGTATATATGATCACACTCGATGAAAATCTAAATATGTTATTACATCTCCTAGATCGAATTATGCATTTTCCCCTTTCTGTTTATATTCGCTAAATTTTGGAGAAAAACACCCACTGTGACTCGAAGTTTTTTAGATTTTGACTACCTTACTATAGTCTATCAAATGGTATATGAGTGAATGGAATCGCAGTGTGACACCTAAATAGTGTTCTTCGTGAGAGGTTCATTCATTATTGCCCACCTGTTATAGCATTCTCTCCGATAAAACATTATATAAAATATTATCTTTTTGTATTTTTAAAATAAAAAGAAAGAATTTATTCGAGTTCATTCTGTATAACAGCTAATGTTCGATCAATAAGTCTTCGGCCACCACAATTTTGACTAACACGAATATTTTCAAGTAATGGTTTATATTCATGTAATTGTTCTGTCGTAAGAAAATTATCTAAATAATAAGAAAATATTTTTTTTCTTTAAATAATTAATAGAAAAAAGTAAATTTTACTTTGTTTTTTAATCAAATGAATTAATTGAAGAATATTATTAATTATTTCCGAATGTGGAACTTCTTGTTTTAAAAATTCTTTAATATTTTCATGACAATTTGCTTCTTTTAATTTTTCACAAATATACGCTAAAAGACAAAAAAAAAATAAATCAAATCAATGAAGAAAAAAGAAATAACAATAAATCTAACTAACGATTAGCTAACATCATTATAATATTAAGTGCAATGAGTGCTTCATTTTGAATAATTCCACGATTTGTTTGTACATCACATGAAGCTAATGTTGAAGTAATTAGTTGAAATGCATTATTACGTGCAAGTGCTTCTATAACTTCAACAGTTTTTAATGCTATTGGTAATAAAAATAGAACACGACGAGATTCAACTAAAATTTTATTTCATAATATAATATTTATTATCATTATTTAAATGAAAGACTTACATTGTAAACCTGGATGTGTAGCATTACTATTAAGAACAATTTGTTGTAAAATTGGATCACCTATTATTGCCAATTTTGATGTTTCTTTTGCATCACGAAGAAGAAAACGAATAACACCAGTTGCTTAAAATAAAATGAAATTATTAAAATTTTTCCTAATAATCAAAAACATAATTTTTATTACCTTTATAAGCTATTTCACCATCAAAATTTTTTGTAAATAAATACGGAATTGCATTATCAAGAACATTACTATCAACTAATAAAAGACGATTAGTAGCTAAAAGAATAAAATATTAAAAAAACATATGATTATGCTGTTTATTTTATTTGTTACTTGGAACAGCAAGATTTCTTAATGCACCTAAAATTCCATGTGCAACTTTTGCTTGTTCATCTGTCATTAATTCTAATTTATTTTCTAACTGTATTGTAAAATATTTTAATTGTTCAACTAATTTTATATCTGGTTTACGTTTATCTGCCAATATACTTATTGCTGCTTGATCATTTCGTGTTAAATTTGTTATTATTAATGCACCAGTCATTTTTAATTGTAAATTAGATTTTTCTAACCATGTTATACCATATTCAAGTAAATCATATTTATTAGAAGTTAATAAATGATCAATTGATGTATCTGAAAACAAAACAAATATTTCATAAAAAGAATTTATTAAATATACTAACCAGCAGTTATAATAACAACAAGTAAATAACATGTTTCACGAAGAAATTCTTCATCTTGATCAGCATACTGTTCACATAAATTAATTAATTTATAATAAAATAATGATAAACATAATTCTTCTTTGATAGCATCTAAAGAAAAAAGAAAAAAGAAAATTTGTTGTTCTTTTTGTGATTTAATATTAATTAACAAACCTTCTTCACATGCTTCAAGTAAATATGGTAATATAACAGTACGATTATCATAAATAGCTGATTCTGCTATTTGATTTCCAATTTCAGATAATAAATGACTGGAAACAAGTTGTTCACATTCTAAATTAGAAGACAACATTTTATGAAATATATTTTTTTTTGCATTGTACACATATGTGAAATTTCAATCGAGAAAATGATACTGTTAGATTCTTTCGAAAATTTTATTAGTTTTTTTTTGAAAAATATCATGTCTAAATAGAGTTCAACAATTGAAAATATTCTTTTTTGTTGTCTTTCGAATAAATGTTAATATTGGTCAAATATTATAGAACGTGTTTCAGTTTACCTTTGTTCATAGTAAATATTTAGTAATAAAGAAGACAAGGATTGTTTTGTGTTGACGCCAGTAAAAAAAAGAGAAAGAGTAGTTTGATAGGGGAGATGTCCATCGTGAAGGTGATGATAGAAGCAACTGATTTTGAGAGCATATTGCAAAAAAGCATGAATTTACACAAAATTTTACTATCCACAAGTGTAATACTCTAAGTTTTAATGAATTTCATCGATCAATAACAACAAATCCAGCTCAATTCACTCTCAATCATGAAATTCGAAAATTTTCTTTGAGTATAATACTAACAGCAGTAAGTTTTATAAAAGTTAGTTATGGTGTGGCAATAACTGACTTCCAGCTACAATGGACATCATTACTTGATATTTTATTTTTCACTCAGTTAATAACGTCTTCAGATTGATATAGAAACAATTGATAGTACAGCACTGAAACTTGGAATGTTCGATGAACAAATAGTTGCTCGTACTCGTAATATTCAAGAGACTCTAGATGTTAAATCTATAAACCGGTTCAAAGACAAAGTTACTTGATTCCCAAAAATGACTTTCATCAGTATATAAATTGGAAGCATAATTTTTAGAATTCCTTTCTTTTAACATTAAATCTTTTACTGCAGGTTGATATACGTATGTTTAAATCTCCAACTTCAACATGCTCAATAAATTTTATTTATCTGCTGATTATTCGTTGTGTTTAAGATTTTGTGCTGAAACTTCATCAATTTCTGTTTTTTTTGTATATAGCTGTTACTATTCTCAATAAAAATTGCGTTTAATCTATCTAAAAAATTTCTATAAAAAATATTGCCATACTTGTATCATAATCAATCATATTAGAACAAATTGAAAATAAGAACAAAATTATTTTTGATTCAGATAAGTATGGTATATATAGAAGAAATATTTTAAATAAATCTTCTTTTAATATTGATTGTGCAACTTGTTCTAAATAAAAAAAAATAATAAATGAAAATTATTCTATTGATTATATTTTACCATTTGAATTAATTATATTATGCAATGCACCTAATATCATCATTCGTAATTGTGTACCTTCTTTTTCCTTTGTTTCACATGAATATCGACATACATCAAATAAAGTATTGATACCAATTGTATTAAATACTAAATCACAACCATCAGCTAAAAGAAACAAGTAAATAAAAAACTTTTAATAAAATCTTCAAACCATTTTCATAACACATGTTTCCTATCGCACGACATGATTCAATTTTTTCTTGTATGGTACCAGATTGTAAAGGATCTTTTAAAGGAGATATAAAATCTAATCTTACACATTCTCGTCGTTCAGATTCTAAAAAATCAATGAATTAAAAATAAAACGAATAAAATAACTTCATTTTTTTTTGTTACCTTCTTTACAAATTTCTGCTAAAAGTCGAATAACTTTATGGCGATAATCTATTTTCTGTTTAAGTAAATCTTTTACTATATTCTTATCAATTTCAGATGTCACATTGATGTTTAATGAGCCTGTTCCATCAGCTTGACAAAATATAAAAAAATCAAAATTTTTTATTGTTTAAATATTAATTTAAATTTTTACTATTTCGAGATGCTTGATTTTGACTATCAATTATTTTTTTAAGAAATGTATCAATATCATTATTTGTATACATATTTTTAATAAACGAAATTAAAAATTATTTCCAAATTACTGTCATCATCTAATTATAAATTCAACTATTGGTTGAATTCTTTTCTTCAATCAATATCGAGCGCTACTTATGCTTTTATACATAACATTGTTTATAACGCGTTTATACATAAAGATGAATATTTATTGATTGAATTAATTTGTTCGATTGTTCTGATGCTATTCGTGTTCAATAGATTGAAGAGAACAAATTTCGCAAAATTAAATCTTTAACAAAATATTTCTCTTTTTCATTCTGAGAAAAAATGTTTTATGTTAATCGATATGTTGTCTCTACTTGTTATTATATTATGGAAGATGAAATTTTGAAATTTTTTTCTTTAACTTTTACGAAAGTTTTTTTTTCTCATAGTTTAAGATTTAATATCGAGAAAAAACTATATTAAAATTAAACTCAATTATTTTATTGATTATTCTTAAACATGAAAATAAATTTTTTTAATATAAAATAATTTTTTTTACATGTTAAACTTTAATCTTTTCTAGATGTCGACCGTAGTTTCGAATAGTAAAGTTGTCCAAGTATGTAATGTATCAACAACATGTCAAAGAGATCAATTAAAAGCATTATTTAATTTTTTTGGACGTATTGATGATGTTCAATTGTATCCAGATAGGTAAATTATACATATTAATTTATATTTAATCATATAAAATAATAAATGCTTAAAAGTCATATCCTCATAGATATTTTTATGCAGAAAAAAATTTCTTCTCTTATATTTTAACGTTTAAAAAAGGTTTTTTTCTTTCTTTCAGTGATACATTAACATCAACAATAAATGCAAAAGTTGGTTATATTAAATTCGATCGTAGTGATAGTGTTCATGCTGCATTAAATATGACAAATACAATATTTATTGATAAACCATTAATAGTTGCACAAGTTTTTGAAAATAATATACCAGATGAAACTGATGCAATGATTTATTGTGCACCACTTAATCCAAATATAACATTACTTAGTGGTGGTCCAACATGGCCAAGCACAGTTATTAATCGAATTGTTGGACAACCACCTAATCATTCATATATTGAAACAGTTGATCCTGAATTAACTGATAGAAATTTACCACCGTATCCACCATTACCTGGAACATTAGATGTTCCAAAAGTTGAAGAAATTCGACGTACAGTTTATCTATCAAATCTAGATAAAAATGTAAGTTAATTAAATTATAATATTATTTTGTTTTTAATCTTTTACTTGTTTGATTTAGATTGGTTTAGATATTTTACATGAATTTTTATCACAAATTGGTGAAATACGGTTTATTCGAGCTGCTTATATTGATGAAAATGCTGAAACACGTGGTGCTTATGTTGAATTTAGTGAACAACCATCAATTCCAAAAGTTCTTTCAATAAATGGTTTGCAATTTTTTGGTAGACCATTATTGTATGTTGAATTTTAATATTTTAAATAAAATATATATAAATATTTAAATTATAGAGTTAATCATGCAACATCTTGTGTTATTAAACCAGCAACTGTTCGAGGAATGAGAAGTGGTAAGAAAAAAAAATTTCTCTTAAAAAGAAAAAAAATATTTGGTTTTTAGATGAAGAAGATATGCCATTTAGTCGATCACGTTCACGAAGGTTTGTTTGTTTGTTTTTATTAATTTTCAAGAAGAATTTTATTGTTTTGGTTTTAGTGCATCACCTCGTAAAGATTCAGCAGTTGAAGAGGATAGTGATAGTCATCGAGAAAATGGTCGTCGGTCATCCCGTTCACGACATCGTACATCATCAAGATCAAAATCTCGTAAAAAATCATCGAAATCTACTCGTTCACCAAAGCGTCGATCAAGGTTTATTTTTTTATTTTTACAAAAAAATATCTATTCATATTTTATTTTTAAATAGATCAAGAAAACGTAGTCGATCAAGATCATCACGTGATCGAAAACGTCGTTCACGTTCTCGTGATCATCATCGTAGAAAGAAAGATTCACGTAAACGTTCACGTACACGTTCACATTCAAAAGGACGTCATCGTCGTAGTGAAAGTAGTCGAAAAGAGAAAAAATCTCGACGTTAATTACAATTTATATATAAATTTCATTTCTGTTCTATTTCTTTTTTTGTTCGATGTTATCTATGTTTGTGTGTAATTCTCATGCACTTAAAAAAGAAAGATATAAAAAAAAATGAGAGAGAAAATTTAAATTTTTGTTTGATTTTGTAATGGATTATTTTGTTGTTATTAATTCAAATGAAGAGGAATATGATATCGATTTACAAACGATATAGAAAATATTTATATTCAAAAAATTATATGAAGTATCTTGAATTTAATAAATTGAAAGATGTTGGAAACTATTGTAAAGAACTATAATTATCTGTCGTTAATATATAGGTTTCAGAAAAGGACAGATCTGGTTGAGTTTTGAGAGCTATGTATATAGGATGAATTAAAACTATATGTCATAGTTTCCTTCTATATTGTGTTCTCTAGCTTAACGTGAAACAAAGATTAAAAGAGCTTTTATAAGATTTACAAAGGGACATATTTCAAGTGTCGAAAAAACTTTTTGGTTGGGATTCATATTTGAAACCGGTAAAGTTTTTTCAAGCCCGACCAGATCAGCCAATCAACATTTATGACTGTACCGGTAAAAAACTGGCCGGTTTTATGGTTGAGTTTAATCGATAAAAGTACTAAATGTATATTTTCTTTTTATGTACGATAGATCAGAGCTTAACTGATGTAATATTGGTAAATACATAGTATTTATTATACTATAAGTTCGGATCCTATGTAGTTTTAGTATAGATAAAGACGATCATAGGGTATTAATCATTGTATAATACAGATGAAAATAGTCTATGCTTAGCGAAGTTCTGAGGAAAGAATACCACTTATGATAAATCTCAAACATTTTTTATTGCTTTATTCAATTCATTGATTTCACAATTTTTAAAGAACACACTCTTCTCCGTTAGATTGTTACTAATAAAATAAAGATAAAATAGACATACAAATGAGGAATATGCGTATAAGTTTATACATATATTTACAAGAATTGAACTGTCTTTTCTTGTTCTTTTTTATTTTTAATTTTCAAGAGTAGAACGGACAGCAACAAGGTGGTAAAACTAGAACAATAAGAAAATATATTGCTTATCTCCCTCTTTGTCCGCTTTACTCTTGCAAATCAAGAACAAAACGGAACAAGATAAATGAAAGTTCAATTTTTGCACTTATATACATATAATTATACGTTTGTTCCTTATCTGTACATTGTTTTTAGCTGTATTCTGTTATTAACAATCTGACAAAGAAGGAACTGTCCTTCGAAAGTCGTGAAATAGATAAATTGAATAAAAAAGAAGAATAAAGCGATTGTCAAACAAATACTATGTTCTTCCGAACAATTAGTAAACAAAAAAACGAATATCTTAATAATAAGAAACGATATATAAATCATCTCTAATCTAGCAAAGATGAATTATTTTATAAATATAAATTTGAATCGTCAAAATACGAATTCTCTTAGTTTATCACTTAAATGCATGCTTGTCATATAAAGTGCAAAATGTACCGCTACTTACTGGCTGAAAACCAACAAACAATCAAATTGAGAACTAAACTTTTGAGATTGTATAGCAATGTAAAACTAATGTAGTAGTAATTTCATATAATGTCCTGCTCAGCTCATACTTAAATTTTTAATTATTAACATAATATTTACATTTCTTGTAACCTATAGCATCTGTAGGACAATAATGCATAATCTCCCAAAAATGACAAAAAATCGGCCGGTTCGATACTGGTCTGCCGATCCAGTTCCAAGTATGATTGAGACTTAGTGCCACTTGTAGGCCTTAATGAACTATATCCATCATAAAAAAACAGTTCGTTTTTATAATCTGTCTCTGAGCAGATCGAACGTTTTTAACTTCACAATTGGAAATGGCGAGAATGTTTAATCATGTTGTACAAAAATGATCTTTGATTTCGATGAAATGTTTGACGTTGGTAAAGATTTTAACTTTATGCGTGTTAGTAAAAAGAATGATTTGAAAATACATTTGTGTTGAGGCATATAAATTTGAGATATTTTAGACAATAATAACATAAAAACTTAAAAGAAAAAATATATTTTGAAATTTTTTCCATTATTATCGCTTGACGTATTCCATGTTTATCTGTCTTTAAACAAAGCGCTTGTGATTTTTTTTTGTTACTTGTAGCACTGATTTGATCTAAAAAAAAGTAATCTTTAAAAAGAATATATATTTGAAAGTGATAGTAGTTTTGAATGTTCCAAAGAGCTATGGAATAAATTATTTACGTTTTCACCTTTATATAATACCGAAAATTAAACTCTTCATATTATTGGTAAATTTACTGAATTAGATAAATGATTCTCTAAATTATTTCAAATTTATATTTTACGAGTTATCCAAGGTGAAACACAATGAAATGATGAGGCTCATACGCTCAAAGTTTGCTGTCGAATTTCTCCTTATTATGGTAAAAAAAAGTTTAATTCAAGAATCAAAAAGTTCTTTTTTTTTATTTAGAACTTGATGTTATTGCTTAGATAATAATTACGGTAATATTAAGTATCTTCACTATCCTCGAGTACAAGTGATAAAATAAATATACTTTATTTTATATAGACATTCGTTATTTATATTCATTGTTTCAAACGAAATGAGCTTGATGTTCATTATAAAATATTGTTGATAGTTATAAACTAAATATATTTGCTCTTTAATTAAAAACATGAATAAATCTTGTTTAGAAATCTTACATGGCCATGAAATAAATAGATAAATTTTATTTTGTAACATTTTTTTATATTGATTTGTTTTAGTGGATTAACGTCGATGAGCAAACTGAAAAAAGAATGTTATGGAATGGAGATTAAATTATTTCTGATATGCTTTTTAGCATCGATTGATGATACTGTGGAAAAATTTTTTTTGTGATTAATTCATTGTCAATATTTGTTTGACAAGGTTTAAATTTTATTTTATTTTTTTTTTGGAAATTTAGATTGTATTAAGAAGGTGTTGAAATGGATACAATACATGCTGCGAGTGTTCAATAAAATCTTATTGATAAGCGTGTTCAAATATTTGAAAATACTGATCAAGTTGATATGATTCAACAAACTAATGTAAACACTTCAAAGGATACTGTTGAACTGCATATGTGTGGCTGGTTTTTAATCTTAAAACTTGATGTATATATTGATCTAAATAACATTCCGTTGATTCTTTATTTGTAACTATTTTTTGTTTTTGAAAATCTCATTTTTGTTTTTTGATAAATAATTTAAACTTTTATTATTGGAATTTTCTTTTAGATTATTATTAAGTAATAGTTTACACTAGATAGTTCTAGTAAAAACTATTCAAGTATAAATCAATTAATTGCTTCATCTTGTACAATAATAATGATCAATTAAAACCATTCTCTTACAAAAAAAGAAATTTTTCTTTATTTAATTTTAATCAGTTGAATTCTTTTATGGTACTATGTCTTTTCATTGGAAATTATTCAATGTTCAAATAAATAAAATTTTAATTATGTAATGTGAAATTAGTATTAAATGAATTTTGATGAAAATTGTTAAACGATTCATTTTATGAATATAAGATAAATAAATGATACTGATCATCTATTAAAATAATTCTTTATTTAAATGTGTTGAATGAATAAACAATTATGACACGGTTGATTAACGATGCATTTCTTTCCTCTATCTTTTGTTTTGTCTTTTATATAAATAGAAAAATTGTCTATTTGTTGGAAATCTGGAATCTTTGAAATCATACTAATCTGTATTCTATTCTTGTTTAAGTATAGAATAATCATATTATGGCAAAATTCAGGTAAGAATAAATATCTACTGCATGTATATACACAAACTTATATATCTTAGCCTACGAACAATTTATAAAAATCCAAAATGGAGTGGTCATACAACTACTGAGTATAGGAAAAAAAAATTTTTCTTATGTAGTTTTTTATTTTTATTTTTTTTTTCAAGACTTGAACATCTTCAAAGTATAATAGAGTTACGTCGAGATAAAAATCATGATCATTCATTTTTAAATAATGGAACAACTTCTAATAATCAAATTAATTCTCGTATTGTAATTAATATAAGTGGTTTACGTTTTGAAACACTTCAATCAACACTT
>JAJEKB010013442.1:0-12165 GCA_022393335.1 Macrotrachela quadricornifera
ATTGGATTCGTACAGAAGAAGAAAAAGAATTAAGACAATTACAAAAAATAATAAAAGAACAAACTAAATTAAATAAATTAAAAAATGATCAACAATCTTTTATTAATCTTCCAATAGTTATGCGAAAGAAAAAACGTTTAATGATTAAACCAAGGAATCAAGATATTGATATTAAACCAGTAAATATTAATATTTAAGTAATATTCATAATAATCTTTCGTTATTATTTTAGATATATACACAAACATTTTTTGATTTAAATTATAATTTATCAGATGATGATAGAATATTATTAAATAATATTACTAATGCACATCAAATAGGAGCGGATAAAGCTGATGTTTTTCGTATAAATAAATATACGGAACCTATAACTTTAATTCAATTTATCAATGGAGAAAAGACTAACCATGAATCATTAATTCATTTTTATAAATATATTCCTCAATTTAAACAATTAAATATAGATAATCAAATTTCATTAATCAAATGTAATCTTATTAATATTATACTTTTACATTATATTCTCGTAGAAAACTTTCAAGAAAGTCCACAAATAGGTCTATATATGTCGAATTGGATAAATAATGAATTTCATCAACAAATGTCTCGCACACGTCGATATTTCGATCGATTTATAGAACATCCATTAGTTATGAAAATTGCACTTATCATTCTTTTATTCAGTGGAAATTTATCAACACCATATGGTATAAATCGATCGCAGAATTATATAAATAACACAAATATACGTAATAGTGAAGAGTTTTATACAACATTACTTTGGCGTTATTTAAATAATTTATTTGGAGAAAAAGAAGCAATACGATCAATGGAATTAATAATTACACAAGTCTTACGTTTACAATTATTAATGAGTACACTAGAAGGAATATTTAGACAACAAGAAGATTATAATGTATTTGATGCATTAATAGTATCTTTATTTCGATTAACATAACGAAAGACAAATTTTATTTTTATTGTTTTGTATAAAACTATTTGTTAATTTTTCTGTAAGTTTATACTTCAATATTGAAGAAAATTTCTAAATCTTGAATTATTTTTAAACGTATGTATATATATATTACTATATACAGATTATTAGCGTTTGTTTTGTTTTTTTGTAAATATTAATTGTGAAATAAAGTTAAAAGAATATTATTTAACATTGAATTTCGTCATATTGCTATAGATATACATAAAGTTTGTATTCAGTGAATGTCATATCAGCTAACCAATCGTCAAAAACAGTGGAGTATTCAATTTTGCCATTATTCACCGAACAGATTTGAAAAGAGCAGTTAAAAGTTTGAGTACCAAAAACCGACCCATGTCCAATCAAAGTACATCAAAACAAAAGTTCAGGCAAAAGAATGGTGACTGTCTTCTATATGAAATCTAGTTTAATCAAGTCAATACCATTAGAAACTGATGTATCACTAAACGTAAGCTAGCATGTTAACACTTGCCTACCATAAGTCTTCCAAACCATATCAGAAGGAAGAGGGATATGCGGCCTTCGAAGTTTCATTTTTTCACGACAATAACGGAAGACGATATCTAACTTGGATTATCAACGAATTTTTAGCCGAAAATCATCTAGAATCATATTCTCTAGGTCCAAGACTCTATGACTTCTTCTTGTTCCCAAAACTCAAAAACGGCCTACGTAGATGCGAGAGTAATCTGAAAGAAATGAAAATTTACAATGATTAGGAAAAGATAAAAGCCTAAAGTTTTGCACATAATCCTAAATATGTTTAGGCAATATCATAGAATAGACGTTCTCAAAGACAGACCATTTATATACTTTTGAAAAATCCTGAGAGATGCATACTTTAGTCATAAAATATGTGCCCCCAGGAGTTTGTTAAAAATCTTCAAATAACAAGTCTGCAGATTCAGTTTCTTGATGAAGATTACAAATATGCTATTATTTCTTATGAAAGTATATACACGAAGAATATAAATTGTAAAATTTCAGAGATAATAATTGCTTTAATTATATTCATAAATCCAATTTTTAATGAGCATTAATTTAGTATAAAATACTCTGTGATCTCACTTGCACTTCATGTCATAGCACGAAGAAGGTGTACTGGTTCTCTTATACTCTATATATAAATACTTAACAGGGATGCATGGTTTCAAACTATCTACTTATCTGTTTATTCTTTTTCTACTGAGGTCACTTTCGGAGTCTTCACAAATTTACAATAATCTAGTAACAATTTTCTCTATTAAATTTATTTTAGAGTTAATACAAAATTTGATTATGTGACAAATTCAGAAAATTGTCATATTAAAAGTCATCCAAGGCATAATACGTATAACGTCCCTATGATACTCGTATGTATATTGGTTTCGCTACAATTTCAAACTCACTATTATATATTATTTTATCGATTGTATCCACACGGAACCAAGATAATCCTATTAGGATTAAATTTTAAAAGTTCAATCTTTCACATTTTTGTTAAAAATTTTTCCAATGCACAATATGAAATCTTTGGTAAGTCTCGTTTTTTGTTTTATAACAGTAGAAAATACATAATATCCAGTTTAATAAGATAAAGATTTATTCTAAAAATGAATCAACGACTATCTTTATAATTAGATATATTTTCGCGTCGAATTAAAGCTGAAAAAACACGACGAAATTTTCTACCTGTTAAATAATATATAAAAAATGTAAATGTATTTTTTATATAAGTTATAGAAAAACCAATGGAAAAAATTAAATTAACAATACCAATACGTAGACATGTTTTTGGTGGATTATAATTAATATAAATTTGAAAGAAAAGTATTGGAAATATTGTTATTGGAAAAAGTAAATCAAGACATAATAAAGTTTTTATTAATGAACGTAAATGATCCTGTTTTGATGTTATAGAGAAATTTGAATGACATTGTTTTCTACTACCAAGAACATTTTGTCTAGTCGAATAAATACTTCGAGTAATAAGTATACAACATATAATAATAATTAAAATTGGAAGTATAGCAAATAAAATTAAATTATAGATTGGCCAAATTTTTTTTAAAAAATTTTCATAATTTTTATTCGATGATTCACAATAATAATCATAACCATCCAAAAAACATTGATTTTCTGGTAAAATTTCTTTAATAATTGGTTTATTTAAAAATATAAGAAAATGAAAATTAGCAATAAAAGATAATAATATTAATATAATTGAAATTATTTTTGCTGAACTTTGACGACATATAATAAATTTTAATGAATATTCAGTTACATATAAACATCGATCAATATTAATCATTACAATAAGCCATATAAATAGATAACGAAAAAAATAAATAAAAAAATATATAAATTTACATGTTATAGGTAGAATATATTTTATCATTATTTCTTTATTAATTATATATGGTAAAAGATAATGATATTTCATATCGAAAATAATTATTAAAATATTAATCAAACATAAAAAAGTAAAATAAATATATACAGATAATTGAGTTGCCCAACGAATAAATATAATTAATGAAAATATATTACCCAATGTACCAAGAATTATAAAACCTATCGACCAAATACAATAAATCCAATGAGATATATTTGTTAATTTTATATATTCATCAAAATCAATCGGTAAACTATCATTGACTGACATAACTGGATTCTTTTCTAAATGATCTGTACTTTTTCTTCGACTGCAAAAAGAAACAGTAGTTATATATATATATATATACATATATACTCGATTTATCTATGCTGAAAGGAAATATATATATATATGTCATATTTAAGGTCTTTCAATCTCGTAAATCACGTCAAGAAATATTGATGATAATCAGATAAAACTATTGTCGACTATGATAGTTATCAATAATAATTTATGTTAAATATATATTTATCTCATTCGAATTATTAAAATAAAAGAATCTCTTTTTTTTTGTTTTTGAAATGATTACTTTACAAACATTATATTTCTATAAAGATATATCCAATAATATAAACTATTGAATCAATGTAAACCTTATTAATAATCTTAATAATTATTATTTCGAATTAATATCTAGGATATTTAATCTTCATTATTCAATTATCTGTTCGATAGTATATATCAAATATATTCTTATCTAGATTAGAGATTTTGTTGTTCTTGATTACTTTTAGTAACAACTTATATAAATAAATCAATAAAAGATATAAATCATATGATTTATGAAATGAATTTTTCCATATATTGTTCATTATTAAAATTTATGCAAATATTTAATAAAATCAATGAATAAAAAAAAAAAGTTCTAGATAATAAACTTAACATGTCCTTTTATTATTGTCATTTTCTATTAATACATTGAAGGTGAATATATACAAAATATAATGAATAAAAATTATATTTGACTTTATTAACTATATTGAGAAGCCACTTAAGAGACATTTTTAGAGCCTTGAAAAGTCTTCAATAAAAGCTATCAATTATTATTTAAATAAATATTTGATGGTTAAAATGAGTTTTTCTTTTTCAGTACTTAAATATAAAAAAATTTTAGTAGAACTCATTAAAAGATATTAATTAAATAATATCAAAGCATATAATCACGATATGTTGATGCCATCTGCTCGAATTTGTGCAAATTAAAAATATTTATTAGTTTTTTATTCTAACTTGATTTTATTATAACTCATTTGCATCGTTGTTATCAATCATAATATAAAGAAAAAAAGCACAATAATACAAAAAAAAAAAGATAATTGACGTTGTTCCTTTCTAAAGAAAAAAAATGAAGACCAAGTAGACATTTTCTTTTTCCTATTCTCTCGATGAGTTTTTCTCGGTTCTTTGTTCGTCGCCGCAGTCTTGACGTTATCGTCCTACTTGTTGAACATCACATGCTCAACCGACGTTTTTCTTTTTTTATATAAGGCAACAAACAAAAAAATATTGAGACACGTTCTACATCGTCACTTCGTTATTCGTTCCTGTTTTTTTATTATCTAAATCAAGGAATTGGAAACGTCTCTGTCATTTTGTTTTTTTATTCGCCCTTTGGCATTCGACATATTTATCTTTTATTTAATTTTAAATAAATGGAGAATATAAATGGGAAATTATGATTAATACTACATATACAATTTTTATTGATTTTAATATTCTTAATTATATAATTATCATGTCTCTATTGATATTTATTGAAAATATATTAAAATTAATTTATCATATAATTGTAAGTCTATTTATAGTTAAATAAAAAAAAAAAAAAACGGGAATCTTTTTTTTATTTCATTATGTGATATATTATTAAAAGATTCTTTTAACAAGATTATTTTGTTCATCATATTAAATGAGATTTTAAAAAATATCCATAGCAATCTTTTGTTCTCTTTATATTTCCAATGATATTTATCAATTGAATAAATGTAATGAATATATACCTGTATAAAAGAACGAACGATTCATTATGTATACTTGTAATGAAATTTAATACACTTTTTTCTTTATATAGGATATATATATATATATATATATATTTCAAATGTCAGATAAAGGTTTTATATTGCCGTGGGAAGAATAAATAAGTAATACACAGTTGGTGGTTAGAAGTAAAAAAAATACTAATATTTCGAATAAAGAAGCAAAAAAAAATAAGTAACTGCATGTAAGTCAATTTTGATTAAGTGACTTATAAAATTTTTTAGTTAAATGTTTGACATTGATTTGTATGCTTCTCTCTCTATCGTTTCCTCTTGTTTTTTTTCAAATATAAAAACGAATAAGTAATAGCATAGGAAGGAAGAAAGGACTTTCTAGTTTTGTTTTTATTTATTTTAACTAACTATTAATGTATATATTCTTATACAAATTTGATTATAGACTAGTTATAATAATTTTAACTTCTTAACCCCTGAAGAAAGTGATTTTAGGAATATAAATAATAATATTTCTTTATAGGTTAGTTGGTTTGACAAGATGAATTCAATATTTCGTCAATGGAAAAATCGTCTTCAAGATTCAAATAAACAAATTAATCATCAAAATCATTCATTAATTGATAATGAAGTGAGTATAGAATAAAAAATAATAATGTGTAATTAATTTCGTTTTTTTTTTTAGTTGAAAAATGTTTATAATACATTAGATAAATTATTTAATGAAAATTCAACATTAAAAATTCGATTAGATAAATTAGAAGAAAAAGTAAATAATTATTTTAAGAAATAAAAATCGTGTTTTTTTTGTATATCTTCATTTTAAGTATCAGCAATGGATAAATAATGAACAAAATTATTTCTTAAAACGTATTGAAAAATTAGAAAATGATAATTATCAATCACGTAAAATTTATCAAACATACCAAATACAAAATGAAAAATGTATACGAACAATAATTGATCTTATTATTAAAATACTTTTAACTCAACAGGTAAAAATAAAACCAAAGTTTCATATATAGTAATATTCTATTTTTAAATAAGGCATATCAAAATATATAAATATACATTTTTGCTCTCTTTTTTTTACCTGAAAAATATAAGTCAAATGTTTGCGTATCTTATCACAAATGAGTTGTTTTTGCTTGTCTAATTGACATATTCTTCCAAAATTTTCTAGACATTTTAGTTTTTCTTTCTTTTTTATTGATCATTGTAAAAATGAATATGATTGGTAATTTTTATGTATTAAATATCTGTTTTTGTGTCTAGTGGAATTAAGAAAGAATGTATATGGCTTCTAAAATTTCGTGTTCTTTTTTCTTTTCTTTTACAATATAAGTTACAATGAGAGGAAATAACAATAAATGAAAGTCTTTACTTTTGCTTTTTTTTATTTTACTTTTGACATTTTTCGTAAAAAAAAAACGAAAGTGATGATTATCATAGAAAAGATAATAGATATTAGACAGACAAAAAAAATAATATGATGAGACACAAAAGTCGACGATTTCAAAGTCTTTTTGGTCAATGTATTTCACCATGTAGTCATTATTTAACATCACAGGTGGGATATTAAATAAAAAAAAAATTTTATCAAAATTAGTTTACATTTAGAAAAATCTTATATTTATTCTATAATTTCTATTTATAGGAACTTAGAAGACAAAATATCGAACGACATAATGCAAATGATACTAATCAATGGAGGAAGAGACAACAGCAGGTACGATAAGTATTTATTTCACATGAATTTCATGTCATCTTCTTTTTTTTATTCCGGATAAAGCAGTTACTAGAAAATTCATATAGTTGTCACATCCGTTATCTTTTATTCAATTAGCATTTTTTTTTTCTTATGAATTATTTTTAAACTAATAATTTTCATGTTAGAATGATAATCGGTATACTACTAATGATCAATCCATGTGCACTCATCAACGATTAATGATTATTGAAGAGCAAGATCAAAAAATAAACGATTTATCGGGTATGCACTTCATTGTTTACCAAGAAGTTATGATGTAATTTATTTTTTCTTTCCGTTTTTCTACGATACACATGTCTAATTAGATATTACAGAACGAGAAAGAGAAAGTGCATGAAAGGAGAAAGAAGAAAAACGCGAGGAATAAAGGAAATATGCCTCTATGATTTTCTGTAAAGAAAAGAATATACTGATGGCAAGCAAAGCGGCAGCATCTAAAACAAAAAAAAAAACAAGTGTGCTCATTAGTTGAGTAGATATACATTAAACAAAAACATTCAAACGCGGTAAGATAATATTATTTTAGAATATTTATCCTTCATTTAAATTTTAAATAAACGAAATTAAGCAAAACATATTTAATTAGATAAACAAAAAACAAATCTTATTTTGAAAAAAATATATTTTAGAATATTTTATTCGATAGAATATTTTCTTATAGATAAATCCGATTTTTGTTATATTTCAACATATGTTATCGTCTTCTTTCTTCTACGATATAGACTATAGATTTATAGTTGATAAAATATAGATATAAACTAATAAGAGAATTGCATCGTTCTATGATACTTAGAAAAATACTTATAAGAATTCGAAATATTCTCATTCTCACTTATTATTATTATTATTATCATATGCATATCATTATTCTAATAGTATATTTTTTGTACGATTATGACCGAGCTTATTAGCACACAGATGTATTAACAATTACAAAATTTTATTATTATTTTTTTTCTGATAATCTTCAAATATTTAATGATTATGAAAGTAATCAATCTTTGCTTCCAACTACCCTGAAAAAACACTGTATGTCAACATGACAGTCAAAGAATATAAATAACATATATTAAGAAGACTGTAAGATAAAGAATGATTCATTCTAATTAATATCTCTAGCTGTATGTAATACTATTAGTATAAAAATAGAAATATCTTTTCCATTTATCTTACACTAATGAAAACCGCTATATATATGCAATACTATTCATAATAATCCATGTTAGGTTCTCTTTCATTTCATTAAGTAACTATATTATCATATATGAAGTGGAAAATTTCTATATATAAATCTCAAATACAAAATTACATTTTTAAATGAATTATATTCGGAAGAATAAATCATATTTATTAATAATTAGAGTTAAATACTTTTTTTTATTTCTTTTTTTTTTTTAAATAGAATTAAATAATCATTCATCAACACTGGCTACTGTTAAACCAAAATCCGATAAATCATCAACTGATTCAACAAATAAACTTTATTTTGTTTTAAATAATGAAAATTTACCACGTAATAATCGGCATTTACCAGACACTACTAATGTATCTTTAGGCAATTCTAATATATCTTATCGTAAACAACAATTATCAACATCACCAATGACATTTAACAAAAATCGAATAACTCAACAGCAACAACAAACTCGCACTACTACACTTTCTAATCATGAAAGAATACCAACAAAAACATCATACCGTACATCACCTATTATTAATAAAACTACACCACCAAAGACAATAACATCTGTATCAAAACCACCTCGAGTAAAATAAAATAAACTTTTCATAATATAATTGTTTTTTTAAAAATCTATTTTATATAGATTCCAACAATTACAGTTCGTCCACCAGTATCAAATATTCGACAACAATCTCCTATTATTTCAACTACAAATCAAAAGACAATATCATCATCTCCAACAATTAATAAATCAATTCGTGCTCGTTATACATTACCTAAATCTCCTTCACCACTTCGATCTGTTAATTCTACAAGAACACATTCTCCAAAAATACAACCAATGGCGAATAAACTAATCAATAGTAATACGAAACCAACAACAACAACAACTAATAATAAAACACGTATACCTATTATTAATCAACAATCAGCACGTGTTTCTGATCTTGATACATTAATATCTAATAAAACAAAATTATCTGATAAATCATCAATAATTACATCTCCATTAATAGTTAATAATATTCAACATTCATTATTTTCAAAAGATACAGTTAAATTAGTTCGACCTGTTCGTAGTCAAGAATTAAAATTATTTTCTTGTCATTTAACATCTGATATATCATCATCAACAGAAAATAAAATAACTATTCAAACAAATGAATCATTTTCAACTTTAACACCATCATCATTAGAATCTATAAATGAGAAAAAATCTATTAATAATCAATTAATCGAAAAAATTACTGATGATACAGATTTATCTTCTAATATTTCAAATGTTATAAGAGATTTTTCAGAAGATAGTCTTAATGAACATTATCATATTCAAAAATTACTTAAAAAACAAAGTATGTTGTTATATATTTTATCTATAAATATATTAAATCATCATATAATCAAAAAAAAAGGAAAACATTCAGATGATGAACAATTTTCTTAATTGAATGTCATCTTTTCATGTAGCAAAAATCTTGCGTGGTAATAAATCGCTTTTGAAAATAAGATTTATTTCATTAAATCAGATCTATTGAGACTAAAATGATTTATTTCCATATATCAGTTTTATTAGATTTTTATCTTATGATATAACATATTCAGAAAACATTAAATATCGATTAATATGAGGACATATTCACCTTTTCTATATTGACTATTTTCTTTAATTATGAATATTTAGACATGTCGAAAAACTATCGTTATCTAAAGTCATGGAATATGATCTATTGTCATCTTTAATCTATATCTTAAATCATATTTGATATTTATAAATAATCATTAAATATTGTAATTTAGATGTATTAAATAATACAACAAAAAATGGTAATATACAAGGACATTCATCTACCGATAGTATTCAAACATCATCGGAAAGTAAAATAACATCATTAAAATCTCAAGTATCAATTGATTTAATATATGATAAACAAGAAAATATTCCTGAAGGATATTTTTTAAATAATAATAAGAATAATTTAAATCATCATTATAATCAATCATTAATACATCGTTTAGTATTTCCTCAACGTCTTGGTCGTATGGTATTTTATCGACGAACATTATCGGATTCTGATATATATCAAAAAATTTGTTCAAAAGATAATGAAATTTATCATAATGTTTATCATTTAGATACAATACGTGATTATTCAATGGAATATTATATGTTAACAACATATGGTTCAGATTCACAATTATATGCTTGGATTGATAGTGATGATGATGAAATAGTAAATAATGTATGTCATTTAGATGAAAATCGATTTGAAACAAATGAAAATCATATAAAATCAAGTAATAGTAGTGATAGTCTTATTCAAGAAGAAGAACTTGATTGGTATTCAGAACTTGAATTATTTAATATATCATTAAATGATCAACAAGTAAAATAGAAATAAAGAAAAAAAAAATTTTATTTTTAATATAATTTATTTTTGTTTTTATTAAGGAAAAATTTGAAAATACATCAAGTTATTCAAGTGAAGCTCATGCAGAAGAATTATTACCAAGTGAAAAGGTTAGTTACTTTTTATTGAAATATGTTTTTTTCTTCGAATGCTTTTTAAAGAAAAGAAAACATTGTTTTGATCTATTTATAGTTGTCAATATCAAGTCCAACAACAACTACATCAATTGATTCATCGATTTCAAGTGATCTAACTTCAGCTTCATGGGCTACACCAAATAGTACTTCTAATTATCTTCATTCATCACCTCCTATATTTTCAAATCTTATCAATCAAAATAATTCCCAATCAGATCATTTTATAACATCAAATAATAATGAACAAGATATAAATCTTGATCCATATGAAAATAGTTCAACATCATCTATAATCAATGATGAATTTCAAACTGATTTTTATTATTTATGTCCAATAACAAATACAACAAATTTTTCAAAAACTGATGTTTAAGCATTATTTAATGCCAGATATATTGTTATATCTATATTTTTATTAATATATTCTTTTCTTTTCTTTTTTTCTTTTTGTTTGTTATTAAACTAAATATCTAAATAAAATCCAAAAACTTTTATTATGCATTATGTTCAAGTAATTGATCAAGTAAAACTAAGAAGAGAAGAAAAAAAATCAAAAAAAATTTAATAATAAATTATAAAGAAAGAAAAACTTACGTTCAATATCAATTTTTCTATGTTCATCATTTAAACCTAATTGTATAAGTCCATCAATTTCATCATCACTTAATGGTTCACCAGTTGTACTCATAATTGTTCGAAAATGTTCAATATCAATAAAACCTTGTTTTGATGAATCAAATCTTTCTAATGCTTTACGAAGTGTATCACGATCGTTATTAATTAATGTCCATGATTCATCAAGTATTTGTAAAAAATCTTCGAATGTTAATTCAAATTTCTCTTCTAAAAAAAAGAGAAAACGAATTGATTATTTTTTTAATTTTATTAAATAAAAATTTTTTTTTTTTTGTTACCATCAGATTCAAGTTGTCTAATACGTTGTTCACAATCTGTTTGTGATGGATTTCTTCCAAATCCTTGTAAAACTTCTAATAAACGATTAACATGAACTGTTTCAAGATTAGGATCATCTTTAAATTTTGAAAATAATTCATTCATTTGTTCTTTAAATAAAAACAAAAAAAAAAACAAAACAATAATTATTAACATAATTTCATAATAATATTACGTAGTTCTTCATTCATTTGTTCATTATTATAATCATCATCATCATAACGTGGTGTTTCTTCGTTAGCCTTTTCGAAAGAGAATAAAAAACAATCAATAATTTAATATTGTTTTAGTTTAACTTCCTTACC
>JAJEKB010013446.1:0-14189 GCA_022393335.1 Macrotrachela quadricornifera
GATGGAGCTTTCTATGGACGACCAGTACAGCTATGGTATCAAATTGCAGGAATTCTAACGGCTATTGGTAAGTATAAAATACTATAGATTAGAGAATAGTGAACGAGAGAAAGTAATTTTCATATAATAATGAAAAACTAAGAATAATCTTTTTTAGCATTTGCTGCTGCATGCACTGCTGGTATTCTGTTGCCTTTACATTGGACAATGGGTATTCGATTGGCACAAAATGATGAAGTTCAAGGACTTGATATAACAGGTAAAACATGTTTTTATTTTGAAAATTAGAAAATAAATGATTAATTTTAATAGCTCACGGCGAAAATTGGGAAGCCCAAGCACCACGTGTTGTGAATGATATGATAGCAAAAGTTATGGCAGAACATGGTGATATTAAAGCACTTCAAGACGAAGGCATCTTTGAATTACATTATATCCCCACAAGTACAAATAATAAAGGATTTAACATCCCTTTATCTACACCACGTAATCAAAGATCGAATCAGAATACGGAAGATAATGTACAAGAAAACTTTGTTATAATAAACGATGGTCAAGATCCACACCATTTACAAGTCACTGATTTGGTCAGTTCTCGTCATTAAATAATATAATACGAGAAGTTTGAATTCATACAGATTTTCACATATATTTTTCTTTAATAAAAGTACGAAAAAATAAATAAAAACAGTAGAATAAGTAAAAAATAACAGTAAGCTTGTATTCATCCTCGTTTTATTTTGCATAGAAAAATAATTTTCTGTTATAACAAAAAAAAACAAAAACAAATCATTAAAGAAAAGATCACAGATTAGATACTATCTGAACATAATATCATAATATATTAATATATAGAAAAAGATGACAAAATTCAAAAACAAATGTATTATAACAAAATATTATTAAGTTTTTCTCGATGATCATTATTTAATAACCAAGAATTTTGTGCTGTTGTTAAACATTGTCGTACTTGATTATCATTAAATTTTTGATCAAATACAATTCGAGTTATTATATTATAAAATTGATCAGATACTGTTGGTAAATAATCTATTTTATTTTCTTCATTATTTATTTGTGTATTTTTTAAAATTAAAAGTAATTTATGAAAACCATCATGTCTTTCATGAGCTTTCCTTGATTGAATTAAACGATTTAATGAATTTAATGTATCAAATGGTATATTAAGACGAGCAAAGGTTATATTTAATAATAATTGATCACATTGAATATCATTTGAAAAAATCTAATAAATAAAATAGAATATAATTTAAAAATTTTTATTATTTACTTTTCCTCGATTATGTTCAATTAATGTTGCCCATTCATCAAGTGATATTTCAGAAAATTTTTGAAAATTTTTAAATACTATTTGAAGAGCTTGTATAAATTTTGGAAGTAAAATTTCAGATGGAAGTTGTTCATCAACAAGATATGCATGTAATTGTTGCACAATAACTGTGTTCATTGATGCATCATTTGATTCCAAATATTGAAACATTTCACGATGTGCAGCAGAATGATTATTTGATTTATCAGTTTTTGGAATAGCAGAAGCTAAAATTGTTGTTTTTTTAGATTTTTTATTTTATATGTTAATTATTATATGTATCAATTTAATTTACATAAAAATTGACCTATGAAAGAATATTTTATCCTTTCATTAAAGTCAAGTTTCATGATAAATTAAACGAAAAAAAAAGAGAATAGAAATTCGTATAGAACAATTATATGCTAAGACCAAATAATTCAAGTTTGATCTTGCTTTTCTTTTCTCAAAAAAATCTGTACTTTCAGAATATATGTATTCTTTTGTAAAACCGAATTTCACGTGCTAAGAAGATAGCATTATCAATGTAAAGTACTTATACAAAAATAAAATTTAGAAAATCAATATCGAGTTCACTTGGAACTTTCGCTGGATAATAAGTGGCGTTTAACATGAGACTTACTTCATTTAGTAGGACCTATTGAAACTCGGAAAAAAACTAGAATAATTCGTATTCATGCATCTTTCCATTAGAGTTACAGTCGTTTTATTGTGATTTTATTCTGTGACATGGTACTGCCATATGTCAATCTTATGATGTTCAATCTAGAGTAGTGCCTTGTGACTAGATCAGTTTACATGTCGAATATACAACAAGATATCGGCTGAAGTCTCAGATATAAGATTACATTCAGTTTCGTTTCAGTAATTAATGGTATTGCAGAATGTCAAAATATTTCTACTTCTTGATAACTGAGATACAATCACAAAAGTGAAAAATGATATCGTTTTATTACAAGACTTGGTTTCTAATGAAAACTTTTCTGTAGATGACGATCATAAAGTAAATAAGGTGTTGCGTTCATGCTGAATTTTTGTATGAAAATTCGATAGAGAGCTGTGACTTTTAGCATTGAAAAGAAAAGATGAAAGCTCGTAGAATTCTATATTATAAGTTAACGTCTCTGAAAATAAACATATTCTGATAGATAATCAATGTAAATTTTCAATAATAGACTCTGTTATATTTTTTGTATTTTAGAAAAATTCAAATTTCTATGCGTTTTATATTAGAAAATTGATTTGTAATATACCTTTCAACCTTCGATATGTCTTCATCTCTTCTATTCAAAAGTTATTCAACAAAAAATATCTATCCACATTTTTTTAAAATAAACATTACTTTTCTAATCGAAATTCTGATATAAAACTTACGTTCATCATTTTCATCTAATTGATCATTCGGTGTCTTTTTCCAATAAGATTCTAATTGTTGTTTAAATGTAGTCATTTGAAGCATTGGTGATTGTTGAGCAATATCTTTTAAATAATGATATTTATCATTTCGATTAAAAAGTATTGTTAATAAATGTATCATTGTTCGTTTCCAATCAGCAACAGCATATTTACTATTTGATGATTTTAATATGATTATTATTTGATTTATAATTTGTTCATTATCTTGATTATTTAAAATAAGATTTGAAAAAATTTTTGGTGATGAATGAATATTTAATTGAAGTAAATCAATAAGAAATTGAAGAAGATTTTTAAATGTTTGATTATTTAATTTTGGATGTTGAATAATTAAATTTGTTATTTGAAGTGTTTGTTCAATAGATAAAAATTTATTATCAAATGTATATAATATAAAATTAATTAATTTATCAAAATCAATTTTATCTTTTAATTCATATTGAATAAAATGAATTAAATTTGAAAAATTTTTTTCATTTAAATTTTCTTTTAATAAATTAATTAATGGATCAATATCTGATATTATTGTTAAATATGTTTGAACATATTTATATTGTTGTTCAGTAAGAATTAATGAAAAAAATTCATTTTGTTTATCTATAATTAATTTTAAACGTTGACGAAAAAAATTTATATTTGATGAATTTGAAAAATTTGTTTGACATATAACAAGAATTATTGTTGATATAAGACAACGATTTATTTCAAATTCAATTGTTTGATTATTTAGATCGATTATTTGTGATATTTCTTCTAATAAAGTAAAAAATTCTAAATGTGCCTAAAAAAAGAAAGAAAATTTTATTCTTTTTTTTTTAGTCGTAAAATATATTTTTTTTACTTGATAATCATGTAAAAGAATATTATTTAATAATTGATTAAGAATAATTGGATTAACTAATGGAAAATTTTTTTTATTTAAACGAAATTTTTGATATATTTCATTTAATAATTGATAACGTTTTTTTCCAAATGTTTTTTTTTCAATTAAATTTTTTAATTCTTCACATTTTTTATTTGAATATTTTTCATGATTTTTAAATATATTTTGAATTATTTCAGTAAGATAATCATATATTTCATCATTATTTATTAATATTTCATCTTTAAATAATAATAAAAAATCATTTAAATCAGATTCTATTGTTGAACAACGAATTTTTAATTCATTTAATGATATTGGACGAGAATTGTATGATATTAAACGTTGTTGATCATTGGCTGATAATGGACGAACAATGGTTGATTGAGTAAGAAATTTATTAAGTAATTCTTTACATTCTTCATTTGAAAAATTTTTTTTATCAGAACAAATTAATTCAACAAGAGAAATAAGACGTGATAGAACATAATTATCAATGATTGGAATAATATCTTCAATTTTTTTTGACTATAAACATAAAAAAAAATATATAGTTAATTTAGATTTAAATCTATTAGTTTTTAAAAATATTATTATAGATCAATAGTTTTTGAATAGTTTGAGAAAGAGAGTTATTAAAAATATCGAAGAAATAAAACTTTTTTTCTAACAATTTTCGAAAAAGAATTTTCAATCAATTATGAATGCTAATATAGCCAAGCGTTAGCGAATGTATTTCTCTATTGATCTATAACAAGCCTGACTTTTATAGCTTATTCCGTTCAAAAGCAAGAAATAGCTAAGTCGAACGATAATCATTTGAAGTAGAATAATCAACTACTGGTGTGAATGCAAAGATCGTTGGCTTAATCATCGATGATACATAAAAGTAATGGTCTGGCAATATATCACAACTCTAGAATCCGACTCGTAAGTCACTTGAAAAATATTTTTCTAGTATTGAACTATTCAATCAAGTAGATTCGAGTACTCAAATCTCGTGTGACTCTTTCTTCACTCGAAACAAATATTCAAATTTTACATAAATGATCAATACCTGATCTTGTTCTTCTGAATGTATATATACTGGTTTTTGTCTATCAAGTATACTATTAATTTGTTGATAAGCTAATTTTTTCTCTTCAATAGAATTATTTTCTAATTGATTTTGTATTTGATTTAATTCTTGTATAGTTATTGGTGCATGTCCTTGATTTAAATAAAATTGAAAATAAAATTTTTGTATTGAATTAAATAATGATGATTGAATAGCAACTTTTAATAAATATTCATATTGTTCTGTATTTAAATATTCACTACTAGACATTATTAAAATAGCAAAATACCACATAGCATTATCAATAACAAAATTTGTTGATGATTGTTTTTGTTCAATAAATTTTGTTTTTAAAATTTGTTCAAATTCTAAAATCCATTGATTAAGTTCATTTAATATTTGATTAGTTTTTTGAAATAAATTTAAACGTTCTTTCCATATTTGTTTTTGATAATTAAGTTCATAACGTTCGAAACGAATTGAAATATATATTTGAAGTTCATTTAATTGTTCATTTGTAAAAATTTCTTTTTTTAAATCAAATAAAATTGTTTTTGTTAAATGATCAAATAAGATTTTATCAATATAAATATTTGATTGAAGAAAATTTTTTAATATATCATATAAAATAATTGATATAGGATTATTTGAACGAATAATATATTCTTGAAAATCATTATAATATATTTGTTGAATTTGTTGAACATTTTCAAAATGTTCTTTAATTATATTTAAAGGTATTAAATTACGTTCTCGACAAAATATTGAACGATTTTCATTTAATAATGTTTGTTTTTGTGATAATAAAATATTTTTTAAATTATATAATTTAAAATATTGTTCATTTGTAAATAAATAATCATTTTGAGCAATATGAATAAAAAGTGAATAGAATAATGATTCTTTTTCAAGAAATATTTTATAAAGTTTATTTCCATATTGTTTTTTATATTTATTTATAAGTGAAATAAATAATTCAAATGTTTTATTTCGTTCATCAAGTATTTGACAATTATTTAATAATTTTGATGCTTGATTATAAATTTGTTGAATTTTAGTTTGATTAATTTCAATTGAAGAATTTGATGAAGAAGATTTTGATCGTTTATGTTCAATTTTATTATTTAAATTATTATGAATATTATTTTGAGAAGATCGTTTAGGTTTATCTTGTTTTTTAGGACAATCATATTGAACATGACCATATTCACCACAAATGTAACAATCATCTTAAATAGATAAAAGTTTTTTTTAATTTAAAAAAAAAAACAATAAAAAATATTTTGACTACTTACAAAGTCGAAGATCAACTCCATATTTATTATCGAATGGAGCAGATCGATGTCCTTTATTTTGATCATTATCCGAACTTTTTATATTTTTATTACCTCTTGCTTTTCCTCGATTATTATTTCCGTGTGTTGAAGGTTCATTAGCATGATTTGGCTTAGAATTTTGATGGCCTATTCAATTACATACATGATAATAAGAGTGATTGGTTGCATTTTGTTTTTTATATTTTCATAATAAAGTATGTCACAAGATACAGCATGAAAAGCTTTACAGTTTAGAAAGAGTATCTTATTTTGTATATATATTTATTGTTTTCACAAAAGACAAAATTCTGAACGATCCATTTTCAGTGTTACTTACATACTATTTTGAATACACTTCTATGTTTAATAAATTTAGCAATCAGAAAAACAAAAATCTTCTATAAAGTAACAAGTAAAATTGATTTGAAAAATATTATTGATATTATCTGAAAAAACTTTCAATAGATTTCATAAACGATCACTCATAGTCACGAAATAGTTTTAATTTCAACGTTCTTGATAATTATAGGTAGGATATTTTTATCGATATTATGTGATAAGGTAAGGTTTAAAACTGTTATTTATTAATTGATGAATGTTGTAGATCTTTTTACATTATATCTTATGATACATTGAATGGTTTTTTTTTAATAAAATGTATTGAGTAACGAAAATATTGTGATCATTCATTATGATCGATCGATTATTAAAGATAGAATAAGAAATAACTTACCAGCACGTTGACCACGTGTATGTGCAACATGAGGATTTCGTTGATTTGATATTGGTTCTATATAATTCAAGATAGATATGCGAACATAGAAAATTTATTGCATAACATACGTGCTGACAATGAACTCGTCTTTTTTGTTGAAGCTGAATTTGAATTATTATGAGATGAATCATCAATACAAATATGTTTTTGTTGACGTTGATTACCTCGACCTCGACTTAATCTTTCAATATTATCTTGTTTTGTTGTTATTTTTATATTTTCCTCTTCACTTTCACTTGCATCTTCATACAAATCATCATCATCATTATCTTCTTCTTCTTCTTCTTCTTCTTCATCAATATCTGGTTTTTCAAATGTACGTTCTTCTATATTTTGTAACCATCCATCAATAATTTGATTTTGTGACATAGATAGAACACATGCATTTGATGCTAATTCAAGTAATGAACGCAATTGATTATCATCAAAAAATTGATTAAATGATGTGAGAATTATTTGAGATATACATTGAAAAATTAGTTTATGACATCCATATAATTGTTTATTTATATGAGGTGTTTGAAACATATCAATTAAAGTTTTATAAGCAGATATAACTTGTTTTTTATTATTTGATGAAGATGATAATTCATTATTAAGTAATTTTTGAAGATGAACTTCATAATTAACTTTTGCCATAATTTTTATAAATTGTAAATATATTTTTAAATATTTATTTAAAATAAAATTCTATATACGACTGGGAAAAAGTTTTCGTAATTCAACTATTTATTTATTATGTTCAAATAAGATCCAATCCAACACTATAAAATAGATTAATTAATATTTTTGGTTTTTTAAAGATGTCGCATTATTCTGAATTGATTTAAAAATAAAAGAATAATGGAAGCTTGCTTTTCTTATTTAAAGTCTAGTAATAATTTGTATAATATAATATGCGATTAACGATAATATTTATTGTTTGTTATTTAGTCAATCTAACTTTGAATCAATCGAGATTATTGTAATTTATAGAGGAAGAGAACTATTTATTATAGATGAAAATTATATTCAGAAAAATGTCTTTTTGTTTATCAATGTAGGTTTTATTTTGAAGTACGCTTAGAAGATCGAAGTGATTGCGCAGAATCTTTCGAGAGTTGTTGAAGTTCTTCGTGATCTCTATCGATATCTTTTGTTGTTCGTGTACATGAATGAGTTTTTCCTTTTTTATTTGCCCAAATTTGTAGACGATCATCAACTGAAATAGGACCGATACCACAAGATGGTCTTGGTTCTAATGCACGTATTTTGAGTTTTGCACCGACTGAAGTACCCTAGAAAATTAACAGCGAACAGATTTTTTACTTCGGAATATTAATAGATTAGTTTTATATTACCTTGAATGCTTCTTCAACTTTCATTGTATATATAAAATTACCGTAAGTTTTTGGTGGTGGTATCTTCCTAATCACACGTCCAATAAAAACGATTGATGTCTCAGCAAAATCATCACTCAATTTTGTTCCTGTTTTACATTTGCACGGAATAGCCGATCCAATAAGTACAAAAAATAATAACAATGAATATATTAACATAGTAATTCCAATAAGTTTTAATGATAAAAAGTATATTTATATATGATACGTCTATAAAGAATGTAACTATAATGAAAAATACTTTTTATTTCTTTTGTAAAGTATTCCCCACGCAAAGCCCAAAGAATTTTTTTTCATCTTCTTCTTTACATCATTTGATAGAATGTGCGCTGCTGATCATGAAAAAGTATTGCTTAACCTTAGCAAATGCTTCTATCTGATCGAAAACAGATTTTTTTCAAAATGTACAAAATTTGCTACTTTGCTCTTTATTGTTAGATTTGTGTTCGTGATTCTCAACTTTCTTCATTTAAACTAAATTTTTATATAGTTAGAGAACCATATTCGAAATCAGAATAAAAAATAAAATCGATTCATGTATGGTTTTATTACCTTGAATGACTTCAATTTTTTTTTCGAGCTTTTACGCTTAACACTGGCTGATATTATTACTAACAAACGAAGGGTAATGAAGGCTTCGAAAATACATTTGAATCAACTCAGCTGTCTTTATGCTAATTCCAAATATGGTAATCTCCTTGTATGAAAATTTAGTTTGAATGAAGAAAATTGAGAATCATTCGTACAATTCTAGCTATTTACTTTAGAATTTAATAAAAACGATTTATCTTAACACAGAAAAGAAAAGAAAAACAAACGATATATGACATGACGTGGGATGTTATGATGAATCAAATGAGATAAATTATTTGATTCTATCACTTACGTAGAAAAACTACATACGTTTACAAAATCAACCTATACGTATCTCACTGTATATGATTCGAAGAGTCACCACCAATAGTATTTCGAGTCTAGAGTCGATTTAATAACTTACCTGCAATCAGTTTTTGATGCTGAACCTAAAAAAATTATTTACAGAAACTAGAAACGAATAAATTGGAAAATTTTGCATATTTTAAAAAGATGCATTTTTCAACGAGAAAGAAGTATTTGTGAGGTTAAAAAGTAGTTTTTTTGTAATCAGCAGCTTATATCCTATCAAAAAATATAAAAACAAGATGAAAAACAAAATTTTACGTGAAGTTTAAATTAATTGCATCTTATAAATAGAACGAGATAGCTAAATGTCAATGATGAAAATGTCGATAGAAGAAAATGCTAACAGATATAAACATCGACTTCACAAAAATATCGAATGCTATATGTCGACAAACAATTGCTGATAAGAAAAATGTCGAAAGTTCAAACAAAATATAGAATAATGGTATGAAAAAATGTTTCAAAAGCTCTAAAACAATTTTAAAATTCATTGTTCTTGCACTAAACAAATGCAAATATGTAAAAACTATCCGGAAAGTATATAAAGAAAAAAGGAATCCTTTCTTACCATTTTCAAAGTTTCATCTCAATATGTCGATGAAAATGGCGGACACGGAAAGATCATTTCGAATTATAAAAGATAGAAAAACATTGGCTAGTATTTATTTGAGCAGTAAAAAAAATGAGAGAAGCAGTAATTATAGCACTATTTAGCAGTAATTTTTGTGCGACAAAATAATTTGATTTGAGCAGTTTTATATCATTAAATGAACAATAATTTAATCCTTCAATAGCAGTGAAAATTTCATGTATTAGCAGTAAAAAAAAGAAAAGGTACAATATTTATAGATATAACTGGAAGTAAAAACTAGAAGAATGAGAAATTATTTTTGTCATTCCGTCAGTAATGCTTTCTTTGCTTTGCATGGTCTGCCCTTTTCCTTTTTGATGCAATAGCCACATTTTTTTCCTCGGGTGGAAGTTTGCAATATTTTAATCTGATAGACATACCTATGATGTGCTTGCAAATATAGTTTTCGAGGAATGATAGGTAAGTGCGAATTCTTTTTTTTCCAACTCTTCGCCATTGCTTGGCAAACATATGCGCCATACTTTAACGTAAACAGACTTGTATGTGTCAAATAAATTGAACCTACACATCTTATATCGTTTTATTTCTTTATCCGTTATTGTAGTTTCTTGATCAGCAGACGAATAGCATGTGGTTTGATTACTATTTGAAATAGATATAACTTCTTTGTTTAGTTTTACCTAATTATACCCGTCGGTCCAATGTGATAATGCAATTAGAGATATACCGTGCTATATGTTGTGATGGAGCCATTTGTAGAGGGGTATATCAGTATTACTGATAAAACATGAATTTCGCTATTACTTTATAAATGATCGCAATATATACAGTAAGCGAATAACAGGGGAAAATCCAAAAGGACTTGGAATTAATACGAAATGCGTTAGAAAATTACAAACAAAAAATCAAACAGACGAGAACTGTTGAAAAATTCCAACAGGTGGAAGAAAAAGAAGAATATATTGTAAGAGCAAAGAAATTTATAATAGAAGACGAGAAAAAACGTATATATTGCCACAGCTATGTAGCGCTCACCTTTAGTTTAATTAAATTATTGTTTAGCCAGTTTTATTACTGCTTTATTGTAATTTTTATTGCTCGATCGCTATAATTACGACTCAGTCAGTATAATTACCGCTTAATCAGTATAATTACCGCTCATTCAATATAATTACTGCTCAGTCAGTATAATTACTGCTCAGTGGATTTCTTTACCGCTAAATTGGATTACTGATCATTCATATTATTTTACTGCTCATTCATGTTATTTTGTTGCTCAATTAAATTTTAGTCAAAAACATTTAATAAATTATGAAATCGTCAAAGAATTGTTTTTCTAAGTCGATCAACATCTAAAATAAGAACCGTAGATATTGTGAATATTATTAGAAATATTTTCATTTATTAATTTATTTCAGAAAATAATTTTATGAAAATAATCAATTTTTGTGTTAAACAAATTAAGAAAAAAGAAAATGAAAGAAGTTGTATGTTTATTTATGTCAAAAAATAATAGATAACATATCAAAATGATTGAGATTAATAATACAACCATGATGATAATAAAATACATGAACATTAATATCTTAATATGTGTTTCGTTTTATTTTGAAGTTATTTGAATTAATATTAAAATATTACCTAAAAAAGATGTTAAAATTAATAAATTAAAATACAATTATGTTACTACATTTTTTGTATCATACTAGAAACTATGAATCCTAAATTTTATAGTTATTTAACGTTGAATGAATAAAAGAGTTGATCAATGTTTCAAGAAGTGTGCTCTTATTAAAGACTGCCCATCGATAATTTTCAAAATTTCTGGATACTTCGTATATGATGACATGGAACAGAAGTAGACAGGTATCACTATTCCATATAATAATATGATGTAAAAAAACAAACTTATTGATTCAAGTAATTATTATATAAATGCAGTGAAATATTAAATGACAATATTGTCGAATATTTATAAATCATGCACATGTAAAAATAAAATTTACTGGATAAATTATAATAGTGGTTATGATAATTGTTTTCATTATGTTATTCTTGAAAATATAAATGAATTATCGACGACAAAAAAAGGAATATTCCCAATATTCTCATTTTATAATTGAATATTATAATCATACAGCTGTCATTGATTTCAATTTTACAAAATTATTTTTATTATGCTGATAACATTTACTATAGTCATGTAACGAATATACTAAGCAAATATTTTATTTAAAGATATAAACATATTGAATCTTTTTATTTTTCTAGATTAATTTTTATTATTATTATCTATTTAAACTATAACCAAAGAAGAGAAGTGAATCGTTTTAAAATAGATAATTATCGATATTATTTTTAGTCTATTTTAAGTAATTTTATAAAGTCTATGAAGGTATTTGTACTTACAAAGAAGTTGTAGTTACTCTAGGTTCAACTAATGGTTTCACAGTTTCTTCCAGTGGATCATCGATAACTTCTATTTCATGTTTGCTAATAGTGTTTTCCAATGTTGATTCATCAAAATATTGTCCACTCAACGCTTTAAGTTGTGTAATAAGCCAGCAGTGTGTTGCACATTCTGTACGTTTTAAATTGAAGTCAGTTTGTTCAAAATCTTGATTATTGGATAAATAAAATGTAAGGGTATCCTTATGCAGATGATCTTTACACTAAACAGCTGCATCAATTGTTGTTAGAGCTTTAAAATACGATGGTGAGTCAATATTACTATAACGAATATATTCAATCGTAATCAAAATAACACGTTTACCTTTTTCACCAATGATCTGAGTAATTGTTTGATCTGGTTCGATATGTATTTGATTGTTAGGGTTATCGCAACAGCAACTAAATGTTTTGCAGCACCATTGATTTATCTTAACATAAAATGAGAGTTAAACTGATGGTAGTGGTGTCTTAATGCATGAATATATTTGTTCCGCAAGTTTTTTTTAAATTTCTCCAGAATATTTAATGGAAATAATCGATTGAATTGGAATATATTGAATTTCTTCATCTAATTTGAGTTCACGATGTTCTATTGTGCGCAAAGGACCAATATGACGATCAGCATTATCTTGTTTAGTTTGAATACCACCACATGCTATTTTTTGTGATATAATATCTTGATTTATATCTAATTGTTTTTTTTCTCCCTGTATGCACTCCAAGAATAGGATTTATATATGAATGATCCAATTTTCGAATACCTATATAAAATAAGATAAGTAGTTTTAACAAATGATTTTTTAAGTTTATAGAAATGTGAAAGTAAAGAAGAAAAATAATGAAAATTAGTCTCTTATTTTGACGTAAGCTTTGAGCTGATTAATGTACTTTTCAAGTTTTTGTGAAACACGATCGGAAAGAGAGTGTTGAAGTGTTTAGGGGTAGAAATTTGGGCCTCCCCCCACAGACCGTGACAGACAGACTCAATGATCTTTGTCACAGATCGTGACCGATAGCTAAGAGTAGCATCACAGACCGTGACCGACAGACTCGATGACCTTTATCACAGACCGTGACCGACAGACTCGATGACCTTTATCACAGACCGTGACCGACCGACTTGATGATCTTTTATCACAGGCTGTGGCCGATGGGCAAGATTGGCATCACCCTCACTCTCACCCAAAGACACTGTAGTAACTCTTACTATTCTAGCATAGACTGTAATCTATAAAGGACTAAAGATCATCATAGACACTTATTTGGACAAACTCTGGATATCTAGTTTACAACGCACGCAGTTTCATCGTGTTTCACATTTTTAATCACGCAGGGATTGCCTGAAAGCTTTTATATTTAACAGTATTTTTAAACATTTTTGTTAGTTAAAAACAATATCACTTTACTATTGTTTAACTATACGAAAAAAATTACGATGAACATGACTTTCATGAACTTATCAAAAAAATTTTCATACGCAATGATTTTTAATGGAGAATGAGCAGTCAAGTGTATTTTAATCATTAAGATAATATTGGTATTAGAAACTTATTAAAGTTATAATCGATCTTGATACAATGATCTCAATAAATAGTTTAAAATCTTCCCATTTACATCTATTATTCCATTGTTACCTTCATATATTCGTATAAAATCATATGGAATATGGTTCTGTTTTATAATTTTATCATTAATTGTTTCAAGTGTCAAGTTGACATTGATAGTTTTACAAAACTTGTATGGGCGACATTCACATAAATTCCGGCGCCAATCTTGTATTGGATCATAATAATCATTACAACTATTATCCATAGTTTGGAATTCTCAGATTTATATCACTTAAAATGAGAAATAATGTAACTGTATTAATATATGCAATTAGTCGTTTATTATTCTTGTACAAAAGTTTTTCAATTTTATATGAAATAACTAAACTACGTTTTACTGCTTATTCAAATCAATTTGATTTGCAAATATGAGTATAAGACATACTTCGAAATATTGTCTAAATGTTGTTGAAAGGTCTACTTGTATCAAAAGTAAAATTAATAGTGTTAATACAAAAAAAA
>JAJEKB010013451.1:0-18975 GCA_022393335.1 Macrotrachela quadricornifera
TCATTGTACTCAACTTTTTTTGGTAATACACAAGTGCAAATGAAAATCCATATATAGAGGGTGATAGAAAACTCCACGGGCTTTCAGAGTATGTAATTAGTTTTGAAAACAATTGTTTTTATAGTGACAATATATTTCAAATACGGAGGGAAACTATTTTTTGCCAGGGGTATATATATATGCGTAAATATTCTCATTTTTAAGAAAAAGAAATATATCATATTTCATACGTTCTATTTATGAATATGCAAGAATATAATGATGTTTGTCTCATATTAGAAAGAAGTAAACTGAAGGTTAATTATAAAATAAGTGTAAAGGATCAATTTCTTTGTAACGAAAGGAAAACAGTCGATAACTTGACATTGAAATACAATAATCAAGATTTAATGTTTTTTTTAAAAATCACACTTATGAAATGTTGCATTTTTATAGAACATATTATAATACTATTGACATCAATAATGTTCTGAACAATGAAACTACTGAAAAAACGGATATGTTTGGCAATACAGTACTATCGATATAAAACGAAAAACATACACAATTTCTTCTTCTTCTTTGTCGAATAGTATAATTATTTTTGAAAAGTTTTATGTGGAAAAACATGGATATGCTATTTTTCTATTGTTTTTTGCACTGCTCGCTTTGTAAATGATGCTAAAATATCAATTATAAATCATTTCAGTTAATACTAAACTGGTAGAATGTTATGGATCAAATGTAAAAAGTTTGAATATCAAGAAAAAAAAGATTGTATCTCTAGTTGAATATAAATCTGGCGAGTGCTGTTACATTTCTCGAGTATAGACTTTTCTTTGGTCATGCATTGCTCGATATACTACATAACGAACTGATTTGATATGAGTATGGATCTCAACGGCAATCGTTGCTTTGTATGGTTTATCTTTTTTCTTTACATAACTAAATATTTATATCAATATTTAGCAAAGTTTTTTTCGTTTACTTTTGAACCAAAAATAAGAGTTTAAATAGCTCTTTTATTATGATATTTAAGATGCAAATGACACTATTATAGAAGTTCGGGAGAAGAAATAAGATGTACTTTTCCTTGAGAATATGTTATTTTTAACATGTTTCGTATATTTTAGATACCGAGAAACATAAAATGACATTAGTTTTTGTCCTTTACACATTCTTTGGATGTGTACTTACGCTTATTAAATTTATCTATTTCAAACTTGTTCGTCCTCAACAATGTTTGCACGAAATTTTCAAAGCTCAAAGAGTTCCGACTGATCCATTTCTTCCAATACTTGGACAATCATTTGACATGATTCACACCAACAAACAGAGTAAAGGATTGGAGTACTTCAATGAATTAGCACAGAAGCATGGCTATCATTTTCTTTTAGGACTAGGTTCTTATGCATGCTTCATAGTTTTTAAACCTGAATTAACAGCAACTGACTTAAGTCGTTCAAAAGCCGAAATTTATGAAAAAATATTTGTTTTGATTAATATTCTCAAACTGCTTCTTCGTATGCATAATTTTCTAACTAGCAAGAATCAGAAACATGAACGAACATGTAAAATGCTCAATCCTGTATTTTACTCTGTTAACCTTCGATCGATGGTATCAATTATGATGAATGAAACAGTAAAAGCTATTGATTTATTACTTTTAAATTTTCAACAACTGATCCAATTAGACTCGACAATGAATACGGTGTAATCACATTTTTCCGCCATTGGAATGAGTGTTTTAGATCAAAGTTTCGAAACGATACCTCAGACTAAAGAAATTATATGTCAATTAATCAATGAATCCTAAAATATAATAGAGTATCAAACAATTTGTATGATCAATCAAATAAAATTTCTTGATGATTTACCATTCTAAGGTATATGCACTGTCGATAATGTCCGAGAGAAAATGGAACAATTCGTCACTCAATTCATTACTGATCGATGAAATGAAAAATCATCGAGTTTATGTACTGGAGATGATATTCTTGATCTTCTATTAACAGCTATTGATGATCAAGGTGAACCATTTTCTGATCATTAAATAAGAAATGAAGCTCTCATATTTGTACTCGCTGATTATGATATAACTAGTAGTTTACTGACTTGGACTCTTTATATTTTAATACTTCCTGACGAAGTTTTAAAAACATGTCGTGAAGAATTTGATCGTATTTTATCTGATGAAACAGCTCCTCTTTTCTCTTGTCAATGTATTAAAGAACATACGATTGCCGGTTCTAATGGTAAACTCAAAATTCATATTCCTGCCGATACTATCATTGTAATTATCACTTATGTTTTGCATCGACATAAAGAATACTGTTCCGATTCACTCAAATTTTATTATAAACGATAAATGCGCGATCTAGTAACTGGTCTCAAACCAAAATTACCTCGTCCATTCGCCTATCTCCCTTTTCCTGCTAGACCAAGAAATTATATTGGTCAAAATTTTGCTTTACTCGAAGCTAAAATTATTCTAACTATGTTGGTACAACTCTGTAGATTTAAATTAGTTCCATGATAAACTATTGTGCCTGAATCAGAAAGTGTAACTATATGACACCTAAATATGGCTTTAATAGAAATCACAGCAAAACTAACATTAGTTTTTTTGTTCAAATAAGCATAACTTTTTTCCATTTTATGTTGAAAATATTTAGATGATCAGGTTGCTTTTACAATATAAGATATTCCTAAATAAAATTTCTTTTATTTATGTCCTTATATCTTAAAAAAAAAGATTTTACAATAATTCAATAGAATTACAAACCAAATTTTGTGTCGAAATATCTGAGGATACTCCTAGAATAAAATAAATAAATTTTATTTAACTTTAAAGATATAACGTCAAATCTTTTTATTTCTCAATAATAATAAAAACGAAAAAAGTAAAATAAAATCTATTTTATTTTATTTTTTCTATTCATCTTTTTTTGTTTTCGGTTTATGAATATCTTTTTTCGATGATTTTGCTGTCGAATTATTCTTATTTTCTTTACTTGTATTGACTGCTTTTTGCCATTCAATTGGATCATTTCGGTAAATTGACCATGGTGGTAATGTTAACTAAAATACAAAAGAAAATTTTCAAATAATGTATATAAAAAAAAAAGATTTCATACTAAAGCTGAAATAAATACTCCCAAAAAAACAATATAGATCGTGATACTATATTGTTGCATTATATAACCAACAATAAAACCAAAAATCTACGAAAAAAAATCAAATTAGATAATGAAAAAAAATATGACTTTCTTACACTGAATAAAATAATAATAATTTGAAAATATCTTTCAGCTATTTTTTGACCACGAAAATCCTTTAAAAAAAAACAAAAACAAGAAATTGTACACAATATTCTTTTTTATTCATGTTTAAATTTTTACCATATATGTGGGAAATGGCCATTCGATATCGAGCATTTTTCTTAAATATTAAAATACTTATGATCAATTGATCGACATACAATACACAATAAATACTAATTTACATGCTCCTTCTTGATGCCGCTACTATCTATTACATTTTATTTATATTGAAGGTTGTATCGATGGCAAACTATATTGAATATGGTTCTAATCTAGACGAATCATTCTTATGATGATTCATTGTTAAAAGGAGAAAAAAAAATATTATCTCATCATTATTCTGTTCTTTGCTGATCAAGTATTGCTTATTAATAAAATCCAACATATATTTTCTTAATAATATGATTACTTATAAATGAGTGCGATTAATAAACCTAGATATATGGAAAAATATAATCGACAAAAATTAATCGGTTCAGGTGCTTTTGGTCAAGCATGGCTTGTACAAGCTAAAGCCGATGGAAAACAATTAGTTATGAAAGAGATAAAAATTGCTAAAGTAAAATAAAAAGAAAATTATTATTTTTTATTTAAAATTTATAATTTCTAAAATTTTTTAAATAGATGGGAAAAAAAGAACGTGATGATGCACGAAAAGAAGTATGTGGAAAAAAAACTTTTTAAATAATAAAAAAAAAAAAAGTTAATTTTAGGTTGATGTTTTGGAAAAAATGAAACATCCATATATTGTATCTTATATGGAATCATTTGAAGGTATATATAAAAATATTTTCAAGTTTATTTATTATAAAATATCAGATAGTACCTTTTGAAATTATGAATTAGCATTGAATAATTTTTTTTGTAAAGACAAAATCCATTTTATATAATAGAGTATACTCGATAAATATATCATATTGAGTTTAATATAGAATTTATAAATCTTTTTATTGTTATTAAATAATTCTAAAATAGATTCAACAAGTTTATATATTCTAATGGATTATTGTGATGGTGGTGATTTACATTCTCGTATACAAGCTCAACGTGGTATATTATTCAATGAAGATCAAATACTTGATTGGTTTGTTCAAGTAACATTAGCACTTAAACATGTACATGATCGAAAAGTACTTCATCGTGATATTAAATCTCAAGTAAAATAAAAAAAGAAAGATATTACAAAAGAAAATGAAATATTTTATTTTCTTGTATAGAATGTGTTCTTAACAAGTGATGGTTCAGCTAAATTAGGTGATTTTGGTATATCGAAAGTATTAAATACGTAATTATTAATAATTAAAAAATCTTTTTTTTTGTTATTTATTTTAAATTAAATTTTAGAACATGTGAATTAGCACGTACACAAATTGGTACACCTTATTATTTATCACCAGAAATATGTCAACAAAAACCATATAATAATAAATCAGATGTATGGAGTCTTGGTTGTGTTTTATATGAAATGACAACACTTAAACATGCTGTATATAAGACAAATTTTAAAAAATAAATTAAATATTTTTATATATTGTTGTTTTTTTTCTATAGTTTGATGCTGATAATATGAATGGCCTTATTATGAGAATTGTTCGGTAAGAGACTTTTTTTTATGTAAAAAGTTCGTTTTGATTTTAGTTTTCTTTTAGTGGATCATTTAATCCAATTCCACCAAAATATAGTGGTGATTTACGAATTTTAATAGCATCAATGCTTAAACGTGAACCACGGTAAGTTAAAATATTATTATAAATAGAGATTTTATTCATTTTTATTTTTAGAGAACGTCCAGCTATTAATACAATTTTACGAAAACCATTTATCAGTCGACGTATATCAAAACATCTACCAGAAGATGTATAATTCTATATATAAATTTTTAATAGTACATCATATTTTTGATATATTATAGAAACATAAAGAGGAATTTAGTCATACTGTATTACATGATAAAAAAGCTTCTGTTGATCTTGTACATCCAAATGTAAATTCATCGGCATCACCTCGTCCATTAATACTTCCAAAAGCAAATGTCTTTCCTCCTTCTCCACCAATTTCTGCACGACCAAATTCAGCTGCACCAAAAGCATCTCCTCGAGAACCCGTTAAAGTATTCAAAGGACCATCAATTGTTAAACGTCCTACTTCAGCTGTTCGTTCTGTAAATCGGTATGTAAAATATCGATAAAATATTTCAAAAATTAAATTTATTTATTTACTAGAATATCAAAAGAAAAAAAATCAATTGAAGTTAATCGACGACCAATTTCATCAATTGATAAAGAAAATGAAATTGATAAACGTCGTAAAGCACTTATGAAACAAAGAGAAGCACGAGAAAAACAGATTAAAGAAGAAGTATATAAAAATAAATATATCGAAATTTAATACAATTATTTTTTTTCTTCATTTAGGCAGAAAATTTAGCTAAGAAACAACACGAATTTATTGAAAAACAAAGAAAAGTAGCTATACAAAAAGATCGAGATTTTTATCGATTATTATTAACCAAGGGTTTATCGGTATAGTCTATTTATATTTCTAGTATTTTCTATTGATTGAGTTTTATCATTTCAGGATCAACCAGACACTAACAATCAACAAGCAACACCACCAATATTTTTACCTGTAAGTAAAAATCAGAGGAAATCTCATATTTTCGAATATATTTTTTTATAGCATAAAATGAATCAAGTAATTAATACACCATCAGCAAAAGAACCAGTATGTTTAATCTTGTATTACATTATTTTATTTTTTTTTTCTTTCAAAAAAAAATAATAAGGTTGATGTAATACCAAATCCTAATGTGGTAAAAGCAGATAATTATATTCAACATCATAAACAATTAGATGATCTTAAACAAAAAATAGTCGATGATGAGAAAAAAATGGATGAATGGAATAAAAGTATCTATTATAAATATATTTTAAAATTCATTTTTATATCATTTAATTCTAGTTAATCAAATACAAAAGCCAAATTCTCATGTTGAAGTCATAGAAAAACCGATGATGATTAATAATCAAAAATTTTCACCAGTACCAATGTAAGCATTTGAATGTATTTAAAATATTTGTAAAATTTTTTTAAAAATATTTTTAGTGCAAATATTGCTCGACCAATAATAATAAAACATCAAGATCAATTAAATAAACCTCGTCTACAAAGTCATGCGGGTATTGCTGTTATATTAAATCGAAATCTTGATGTTATTCGTCAAAAAAATCTTTTTAATAAACGAGAAATTAGAAATTGTTTTAATAATAATGAATCTTATGATTTAATAAATAATAAAAAACAACAAGAAGTAAATATTAATAAATCATTTAATAGTAACATTTTTTTCTTTTGAAATAGAAAAAAACACAAGAAGCTCTTAAAAAAATTCAACCTGTTGATAATAATCCTACTGATTTAGTAAATAATATTGATATTCGTTCAAACAGGTTTGTTATCATTTTCTTTTAAATATAATATTACAAAGAATCTTGTTGTTTTCTATTAGTTCTGAACAAGAAAGAAAAAATGTTATTGTACAAAAAGTTAATGGAAGAAATGTTCGAGAAGGTTGGCAAGAACAAGATGAACTATCTAAACCCCGTCCTTTATGGAATCAACAACCACGTATTGATCCTTCAATATTTAATCGTTTTACACCAATGAATAATTCATCTGGTAAGAAAGAAAATTCTTCGGAAAAAAATTCATTCAAAACTTTCATCTTTAGTTTCAAATACACCTAATCTAATGATTAAAGGACAAGCAATGAATATTATTAATGGAAATGGTTCGAATCGGAAACAATGGTCAGGAGCACCTCGAGGAACAATTATTAGTGTACTTGAACATGCTCGTGCTCAAAATTCTACCATGTCAAATACAAATGATTCGGCAGATAACAATGAAACATCAGATATTAGTTTAGTAAATTTAGCAAAAAGAGTTGATCCACATAGAAAAAATGAAACTTATATGATACCTGATTCAGTTGAAAATTCAAATCCAGAATGTGAAATATCGAATAAACCACTCATATCTGATCTGGTAGTTGAAGATTTTGACTCAACATTAACTATCGAAACAAAACACGATGATAAGAAAGAGTAAAACATAAAGAAGAAGAGCGTCATATATTTTAGTTAATGCTTTTTTTTTGTTTCTTCTTTTAAAATAGAACAACAACAACACTATCAGATGATTTTGATCTACTCGAAGGTTTAACAACTGGTCTTTTTGATGAAAAAAATAAACTTGTAAGCTACTTTTTTTTTTGTTTATTTATTCATATCCTCAAAAAAAATATTAAATGATTGACTTCATACAATATTTTCTAATTACAAGATTAAAATGCATAAACTTTATAAATACCTTTCAACAATAAACAGACTTATCTAGACAAACAATTCTCTTTATTATAACGAATGTCCAAGAAAGAATAGCTCGCGCAGTATTTTTAAGATTTCTCTTCTACTATATCTGTAAGCAAAGTTCTTTTTATTACCAAAAGTTAGCCTTTGAATTTCTCTACAAAATCATATATTATTAAATCCTAAAATAGTTTTAGATACATTTGAAAAATGACGAAATCTAAAGATATACGAACAGCTGTAAAAAATAAATACGTGATCCATAATAAACGGTTACGCTTTGTATTTCATATTCTAATCTCTAACGACATTTTATTAACAATAAAAGTAAAACATACCACAAGATGCAGGAGGAAAAGTTGTACAATCTACAAAATGAAGTTTATTTAGTTGTATGCCTTTTGTTTTTAAAATAAAAGCAAAACCGGGTATGATCAAGTTTCATCAATGTGGAAAAAATGATTTTTTTTTACAAAGATGAGAATTTCTTTTTCTTATTTGATCTCTGTATTACCTAATGTTTTCTTTAAAGAAAAACAAACTATACTATAGGATGCACCGTGAAGAACTTTTCAATTTCACAGAAAACAGTTTATTTTATTTGTGTACTTTTATGTTTAAAAAAAATTCCGAAGTCTTTGCAATCAGTTTTCACAACGGTGAAACTTGACTGCACACAGTTTTGCTTTTTTTTTGAAAACAAAAGACATACAACTGAATAAACTTCATTCTATAGATTGTACAACTTTTCATCGAGCATCTTGCAGTACATTTTGTTTTTTTTATAGCTGCTCATAGATGTTAGCGTCAACAAATGTTATTTTATGACGCTCACTTATGTTAAGTATATATACATCTTTTCTTTCTTTCCTGTTGAATAGATATATCGTCTCATTGATCATCATGATGACCTAGTATTCTTTATTACACTATTCTTTTTTTCTTCGTTATTACGTATTTGATTTTTTCTACGATCCGTTTATTTTTCTCTCAATATATATATATATTGTTTTGTTTCGTTATTGTTGTTGTCATATAAATATATTTTTTGTTATATCTCCTTCATCTTATTTTCTCATATATATCAATAGCTACATAACAAATTATTTATTTAAGCTTATGATTTCTTATATACTATAGCTCAAAGCTCTACTATATTATCTCCACACGAATTCAATAGCTAACAATAGATCTTTAGCTTTTTTTCATTTTTCAAATGTATCTAAAATTATTTTAGGATTAAGTAACATGTGATTTTGTAGAGAATTTCAAAGGCTAACTTTTGGTAATAAAAAGAACTTTGATTATAGATATAATAGAAGAGAAATCTTAAAAATACTGCGCGAGTCCTTCTTTCTGGAACATCTGTTAATAAAGTCAATTATATTTGAATATACTTTTTTCTTTTTCTTACATTTGTAGCTTCTACGAACTGTTTCTAATCCTGAACTATATGCGATCGATGAATGTCCCGAAGAAACAACAATTCAATCATTTAAAATTACTCGAAGTTTATCTGAATTAAATCAAACAAATACTATTATTCAATCAACACAAAATATAATTCATACAAATACAGAATTTGAAATTAAGAATGAGACTAATGAGAATAAATTGAAACATTCAACAAGTGAATTATTTTTAAAATCAAATGATAATAATGAAGATGATGATGATGACGATGATGTTTGGTGTAATCAAGAAGATAAAGATAATCTTGAATATCGTATTAAATTAAATCAAGAAAGATTAGAACAATTCCGTGAAATTCTTGGTGATAAAACATTAAAAATGATTTTTGAAGCATTTGAAGTAAAAGAAAAGTTTTAATTTTTTTCTTACTTATTCTTTGTTGATTTTATAGAAAAATCAAACAGATATTGAAAATTTAAAAAATCTTATACCAAAAGATAAACATTATCTATTAGATTCGGATCTGTTATTAATATTAACTACGATAAATACATGATCAATTATAAAATAATCTGCATTAACTGTGTTGTTTTGTGATATTAATATGTAATTCCGTACAATTTTTTTTTGTTTTTTGAATATTCTTATTTTATTGCACATATTTTATGAGAATATTGTATAATTTATTTGTTTTGCTAATCTTATACATTTTCAGACTAAATAATGGGCAAATTATTTGTATTATGGGCTTGTTCTGTAGTAATCTTCGCGTTTATTGGAAAATATCTCGTAGATATGGGAATATTTCGACGTATTGAGACAAAAGGACTTGACAAATGTCGATTAATAGTACCGGCAGATGGAGGTAATTTCTTAAGATAAATGAAGTTTTTTACGAAATTTTCCTATAGAAAGACAAGCTTTTGAAGATTTTGAAATTGATTATGAAAAAGGTATTGCTTATATGGCTGGTGATGTTCGTACATGGTGGCATACATTTGATTTATCAACTCAAAATATAAATAAAAAAGGAAAAATATTTATATTTAATATTCAATCAGAAACATTTAAAAATGTACCCTTAATAAATTTTCCATATGAACATTTTCATCCATTAGGATTTAGTTTATTAAAAAGAAAAAATAATCAAGTATGATAATAATGAAATATGAAAATATATATGTATTTATATATTTAAATGAAATTATATTTAGTTATTTATGACAAATTATCGATTAGATAATGAAGAAATTTTAGGAAGTATTGATATTTTTGAAATTGATTCAACAAATGAATATAAATTAAAATGGATTGAATCAGTTACTCATCCGCTTTTTACAGGTAACTAATATTAATTAAGCTGATAAATAATTAATGATGCATGATTATGCTAATAGTAATAATCAAAACTTCAAAATGAACTAAAAATTTACCAAATTTATAAATAATTTTTTTTGTATTATATCTGAAAAATTCAGTACCTGATGATATATTAGCAATTGATGAAAAAACATTTTATGTAACCAATGTTCATCATTATCGAAAAGATAAATCATTTTTAAAGCATACTTTTGAAGTTTTTACTAAACGTTGTTGGACTAATGTATTATTATGTTCGAAAGATCAAGAATGGCAATGTTCAATAGTAACTTGATATAGCACCATTATTTTAAAAAGTTTAATGATATGTTTAATATATCTTTAGGTTGCTGATTCAATTAGTATGGCAAATGGTATTGCAGCTTCATTAGACTTAAAAACTATTTATATAGCTGCAACTTTAGAGAAACGAGTGAGTTGGTTATTTATTGTTTTTTTTTCTAAAGTTTTATAAAGAAATATTCTTTTTTTATGATTATTTTTATTAGATTCGTGTGTATGAACGTAATTTAGAAAATAATTCATTAACTTATAAACAAAGTCTTTATGTACCATTTATGGTTGATAATATTATTGTTGATGAATATGATCAACTTATTGTTGCTGGTCATCCAAATGCAATATCATTTATGCTACATGAAAAAAATCCACAAAAATATCGTGCTCCTTCTGAAGTAGTAATCTTTCGTCATCCAAAATCAAGTAAATTCATACTTATTCTCATATATATTGAATAATAAATTTTGTTTAATCGTAGATTCAACATTCGAAAATCTATTACTTACAAATGGTGAATTATTATCAGCATCAACAACTGCTGGTTTATACAAACAAAAACTTATTGTTAGTGCTCTATGTGATCCAGGAATTTTATTATGTCAAAATTGATTTTGAAAAAATAAACGAACATTTGATTTTTATTATTTAAAAAAATATAATATCATTAAATTCAGTTGTGAAAGATAATTAAAAGAGGAATCGTCAAGAGATTGTTCAACCTTATATGGAGACGATTGAAGCTAATTTTTTTTTCTGAATTCTTTTTAGCTAAAATGAAAGATCATATTCAGCAATTTCTAAAATCCGAATTATCAAATTTTTCTGACATACTTTGTGAAAAATACTAAAAACTACTATCCTCCATTATCTGACGCTAGATCATAAAAAACTAAAAACGAATAGGTTTTTTCACTGTTTTGGTAGTATTTTGAGTTAATAAAGGCTACAATTGATACGCTACGGTGATTCACAATCGCTTCTCTGACCAACAACTGGTCACTATATCGACTAGATTTATCTTCAAGTAAAATATGATTTTAGATTCGTGATCAGCATCAAAAGCTGAGTAAAAAAATTTTTATTTGGTTGAGCTTAAAATTGATAATTTTGGAAAAAACGCTGTTCATTAGAGATAGTTTGAAGATGACGGAAGGTACATATTTATAGATATCTTTGTACACATTTACGAACTTTGCCTGAAAGAGGTAAGTCTCAATATTGCGTCTCATTTCGAGTCCTTCAAAATGATTTATGCAGCTGTGTTATATATTTTTTTATTGTTGCCAACGTCAAACTTTTTCCATTATCACTGAAAAAAAAACTCATACAAGGACGAAAGCATATAAGAACACGAATCAGTTCATCTTTGAATTTTTAAATGAGATATATAAAATGACACTGAATGAGACGACCAATCTTTCTATAATACATTCAGTCTGTGCATAAAGTCATTCGGTGATTTTTGATGGAAGATTCCACCTGGTATTTTTACTCAAATTTTACCCATAATTTCCTATGTATACTATCCTTAAAAAGTATATGTAAAATAAACTTATGAGGCACGAATCGTACTTGTACCAGTATTATAACATATGGTATAGGTTTCGATGCTTGAAAGAGCTACAAAAATTTCTTTATGAACAGATTTTATCTATGAGATTCGATACAATTTTACATGGGCTACAAAATGGTATAATTTTTATTTACTAATATTCGTAACCCAAAATTTTTTAAAGAAACTATACTATCAAAACTAGTGAATGGACACTTGAAGTATCAAAGATATCCCAGCAGTGTAGTACAAATGTTTACGATAATAATTATCATTCATTCAAACGCTCATGTATTTTTCAATAAAGAAATGATGAATTTAGAAAAATTCGATACGATTGATTTTGTACTGAATAAAGATAATGTTTTCTCTATGAATATATTTTCAATTAATTATTATCATTTTTTTGAAAGAATCTTTTTTACTTATGTTAAATGATTCATATATAGATAAAAAATATTTTGAGATGAAAAATTATTGTCTTTCATATTTTTTTTGTCTGTTTAAACAATAAAACCTCTTGTTAAAATACAATAACGAGTAGTATGGTAAAGTTTATTTATTTTATTACTCTATCGGTCAAGTCATATACAATAGAATATAAATGATTAATTTTTATCAAATATTTCACGAGAATATATTTATTCTTTTTTTTTTCTTTCTTTTATTTGCTGTATTAATAATGATAATAAAAAACATTTTTGCAAAACATCTCTTAGGAGAACAAGAGATAAGAATGCATCTTACTAATATGTTTACCTTGAAATTTTATTTTGAGTGAAACAATTCGACTCTATGCCGCCTAAAATAAAGTATCCTAAACCTCCTCCAGATGTGAGAGGTTTTCGTATATTTGTACGTGCTGCATATCCTGGTAGATATAATTTTGCTGTTGAAAATTATAATACTGTAAGTGGTATTCACAAAATAACTATGCGTGGTGGCCGTTTACTTCTATTTCGATCGATCGTAGCCGTCTGCTGGGTCATATCATTGGCATTCGCAATTCTTGCGCTTCTTAAAGCAGGACTCATTGTTCCAACTGTTTTAATAAGTTTGTTTTATATTGGATTATCATGTTATAACGGATATGTATATTTCCACAATGGTAATCTTACTAATGCAACACGTCTTTTACGAGCTAAAGTTGCTGGACCAAGTGGTGCTGATTACGAATGGGTATCTGTACCACTTGATTCACGTAGTGCAAATGAAAGATTAGCTGCTGTTGAACAAACAGCACTTGATGCTGTACGAAAAGAATCTGTTGGAACCAAGGAAAATGAGGCTGAATGTATGGTCTATACAAAACGTTATGCTGATATATATCCTGCATTTCCTAAAGAACTTGTTCTACATATAATTGCATTTTTATTAACAATGGTAATCGGTATTGCATTAGCCGTAGTTTAAAATAATTTTTTTTATTATTATTATTTTAATAATAACTATATAAGTTTTACAATAAACATTTAAATTCCTGGTTAAATAAAAAAAAAATAAAGCCACAAATTATTTATACCATAATAAAATTTAACACAGACTTTGTCATGAAAGATAAAAATAAAAAAGAAAGAAAGAAAGACAAGATTAAAATTGATTAAGAGATCCACAAACTGTACAGCGATTTTGTTCATAATCATTATATTGATTTACTGTTTTACAACAAACACATGTATACGAACCGTATCGAGAATTTATACTTACCGATGCACTTCGTCCAGTAGGTCGTTGAGGACCGTTTGAATAATTTGTAGATAAAGATGGTGAGTTATTTAAATAAGATTGCTGATCAAACATAGACATTCTACGAGTTGATCCTGCAAAGAAAAGATGAATGATTGTTACTATATTAAAAATATTACCTTGATTTAAAGAATTATGCAAAAATGGATTTGGTGGCATATTAACGGGTTTTGTATTTATATGACTTTCTGTAATTGGTTTAATAATATTTGCTTTTGTATTTATTTGACTTTTTGTATTTTGTTTAATAAATAACAATGTATTCCAATCAATACTCTTCGAAATCGATGTATCAATTTGAATTTGTTCATTAAATTGTTTGATGGTGTCCTCAAGTTTTGTTAATTGCTTTTTTATTCGATAGATATCATCTTCAACATATCCACCTGTTTTTTGTTTTTCCTGTAAATCTCCGGAAATTTGATCAAGTTCAACATGAACATTTTTATTTGTATCTGATAATAATTGTCGAACATGATCTCGCACAGTTGTTGCAATACGATCAATATTTGAATGCATTTCATTTTGCCATTGATTTATATCATTAATACACGAGCATATATCTGTTGTATTATTACTTGAATTATTATTAATCATTTGAACAAGTTCATTTCGACGATTAATAAGATCATCAAGTTCAAATGATAATTCGTTACGATGTTGATTAAAACATTCAAAACAAAGTTTTTTATGACAACCATCACATGATGTTATACCCGATTGACGTTTACATAAGACACAAACTGAAGATTTAGACATTATCTAGAAATTAAAAAAAAATTAAATTATCAGAATAAAATCGTAAAAAAAAATTTTTGATAGAAAAATGATTACAAAAAAAGATTTCATAAATAAAAACAAATACAAATTTATTAAAAGGTTGGCTTTTTCCTTTTATTTTTTTTACCTATTGTATTGTATTAAAAGATTATGAATCATATTATTTACTTTATGCATCGGTTCCCTGAGGCAACGATTGATCTAAATCGATCGACGTAAAAGTTTTATAATTAAATACTTCATCATTCGCAAAAGAATCTAATTGGGAATTATCACAGCTAGTCGCATCGAAATTAGTATTAGAATTTTGTTGTGATTGTGAATAAGTAGATGAATCAAAAGAAGTAAGAACGATTGGTTCAAATAATGTCGATGTATGCCGTTTAAAATTTGAGTGTTGATTCTTATAATCACGATTATGTTTATTTTTGAGTAATTTTCGTAAATTATTCCAGATTTTATCCTGAGGACTTTCTTGTTCATCATGAAAATCTGAATAATTAAAATAATTTTCTTCTAATTTTTTTTCTGTTGTCACATAGATTAGAGAACTCCAATCCACTTTATTTGTTGCAGTATAATTAATATGAATTTTATCGTTAATATGATGAATCGTATTATTTAATTGTTCTAATTGATTTTTTATTTCAATAATATCATTATCTAAATGATTTCCTTCTTGTTGACGTTGTTGCATATCAAAAGCAAGGTGTTTAAGTCGACGACGAATATCAAATATATTTTTTGTCATAGTTTCATTTGCAGTTGTTCGTGCTTTAGCAGCAATTTGTCGAATACGGTTTATAACTTCTTCTTCCCATTGATCGATTTCCCTCAGACAGGGAAGTTCTTTTTTATTTTGCCAAGTTGATTCAACAATATCAAACGATTCTTTTAATTCTTTTTGAACACCAATTAATAATTCAAATTGTATTGCAAGTTCATCATGATGTTTACTCATACATGGTAAACAATATAACTCTTGACATCCTTCACAACGTGTATTACCCTTTCGTTCGTTACACCATGTAGATATTCAAAAAAGATGAGTTACATTAAAAGCTTTATGATCTGTTAATATGAAAAGCGAACTAAAATGACGTCCTAAAACCATGACTTCAAAACACACTTCATCTTATTCCTGAATCAACTCAACAAAATATCTGAAAAAAAAAAGAAATGATATTCTGAAATAAATTTTTGAATTTAGATGATCGTTTTTGGTAAAAAAAATCAAACAAAATAATCAGAAAATTTCTTCGAATATTCAAGTTAAAAAAAATATTATCATAAGAAAACTTTCGGACACAATTCCATATAAAATCGCATAACAAAAGGATTATCCTTGCTTTTTCAACACTATACAAAAGACATCAATTTACGAAAATTGTCCAATTTTCTTTTGCTTTTATTAATTCAATAGTTAGGTATTCTCGATTCAGAAAAACGATACACACATAAAAACAGTAATTATTATCATTGTGATTCACTAAGAAAGGAATCATTTGTATAAGTATCACACAAGTTTGCAATAACAAATATAAAATTTAACTAATTCTTTTTTGAAGACAATTGTCTCATTCATAGTAGCGTTACAAACGTAAAATAGTTTGACATATTGCGCACCTATATTCCATTCCATGTTGTACATTATCTATCATATTTATATTTCTACAATGTTGACAAACAATTTTCTCTGGACCTGTCATTTTCAATGGTGACGATAAAGTATTAAGAAATTCAGAACTTCTATATATTGGTGAATAAATATTTGGTGGTGGTTGTCGCATATTAATAGTTTGACGTGAAGGAAAGCGTTTTGTATCATAATTACATTTAGAACATATACCGGTTGAGGATAAATCGTCAAAATAGTTTCTACAAACAACACATGGACGAATTCTATCTGTTTTTTGTTCGAAATCAATTAGATTTGATGATGAATCTAGTTTTACAACACGTACAGGTATTCGAACAAGATTTGGTTGTCCTACGACATAATTAACATATCTTAAGACAAACTTGCAGTGTAACAAAAATGTGTACCTTTTGTAACTTGTACGTTTTGCATAGTCACTGACGACGAGCTAGTATTCTCTTGCAAATTGGCATATATATTCCTGTCTGAGGTTTTCTTTTTCTCTTTTGTTTTTTGACTAATTGTCTGTGCTGATGTGGAAGTTGCTTGACTCGATAAATCTTCTTCAACTACATGAATTAATGTATTCCATTCGATATTTCTTGATATTGTGAAATCAACATGGATTGCTTTATCAACATGCTCGATGTCATTTCGCAGCTGTTCTAGTTGAATTTTCATTGTGCTGATATCATTTTCCAGATAGTTTCCTTCTTTTTCTCGTCCTTGTATATCAGTAGACAATTTCTCAAATTGTTGACGTACTTCAATAATATTTTTTTTCATTATTTCATTGACAGTTGTCCGAACTTTTGTCGCAATATCTCGAATACGTTGAATTATTTCTCGTTCCCAATGATCGATTTCGATAATACATGGAACTTCTTTGTTATCTTTTGGCGTTGATTCAACTATATTAAGGGATTGCTTTAATTCATTTCGAATATCCATCACCAGTTGAAACTGCTGCATCAGTTCTTCATGGTGCTTGTTCATACATGACAAACAATATAATTGTTGACATCCTTCACAACGTGTACTACCGTTTTGTTCATTACACAGCATACATTTCATTTTGTCTTAGGATTACTTTAATAAATTATCTTAAAAAAAAGATGATAATAAAATATCAATGCACTCGATTACAAAGATCATTGTGTACAAAACACGCATATTTTCGGAATTAGAAAAATAAAGATGATATTTAGGAGATATAGTAGAAATACTGAATGAAAGGAAAGTATCTAGATTACAAAAAATCTAAGTCAACTTTATTTCGTATATTATATGTATGACGTATATTGAAGTTAAAGAATAATATATTAATTTATACTTGTTGTAGCTTATTATCTGAGAATCATTATCAATGAACGTGATGATTTTAATTTTGTTTTGGTAATAACATCTTCTTCAACCATATAAATCAATATAGTTCACTTGACATTATCTCAAATCAACATGGGTGCGCTCTTTGGTACAATTAATATTATTTCTTATTGAATCTAAATATCATTTCTATTATTTCCAATATATTTTTATTCTTATTTACATTGTTAAATATCGATTGAGAGTTGTATAAATCGATAACAAATCACAGTCATATTTTTATTTTTTTATTTTACCATATTGACTCAACAATACCAAATAATACTTGACATTCATTTTAAAGTATTTATTCATAATAAAAAGTATTGCATAATTAATCCTATAAAGTTAAGCATTACATACTTCAAAGTATATATTTCCATTTCGTTTATTTCACAAAAATATAATTAATAATCTAAGATTAAAATAAAATAATAAATAAAATATTCTCTTAGATTTTTAACCAAGGTTTTCTCTTTTGTACTATCGATTAAAACAAAATAAAGGGGAACAAATATAGTATTATGATCAACAGAAGCATTACAATTAAAACAAAAAAAAACAAGACATAGTAAAAAAAAAAATAAGGAAAAAAACAGCAATATATTTTTCTTCTGTTCGTCGTTGTACTCGTTAAACACAAGATACTTTTACAAAGAAAAAAATATATATAGAACATAAAGAAAATAAATTATTTCACAGATCAATTCTATCCACACGTAGCATTATCACATAAAAACAAATTCGAGATCACTACAATATGACTTTTATTTTTCTCAGATTAATTTAATCATTATTAGTACCGTTGGAAACGTAAAATAGTTTGACATATTGAACACCTATATTCCACTCCATATTGTACATTATTAATCATATTTATATTTCTACAATGTGGACAAACAATTTTCTGTGGACCTATTATTTTCGATGGTGACGATAAAGGATTAAGAAAATCAGAATTTCTATATATTGGTGAATAAATATTTGGTGGTGGTTGTTGTATTTTAATAATTTGACGTGGAGGAGAGCGTTTTGTATCATAATTACATTTAGGACATAAACCGGTTGAGGATAAATCGTCAAAATAGTTTCTACAAACAATACATGGACGAATTCTATCTGTTTTTTGTTCGAAATCAATTAGATTTG
>JAJEKB010013452.1:0-49208 GCA_022393335.1 Macrotrachela quadricornifera
TTTTTTTTTACAAAAATATATATATTATTTTAACAGCACAACATTTAATATTACTGTCAAAAATATCAGTTACTATAATAAAATAAAGAAAGAACAATAAATAAAATTTTTGAAAAAAAATATATTTTCACTCATTATTCGGAAGGTTTTATTTGTCTAAGAAAGACAAATATATTTTGAAGTTTGAATAAATTGCCTCTTTTTTTTTCTATTCATTCTGTTAAAGAAATAACTATCAGACGTGCCCGATTTGCTTCTTCTATTTTCTTCTTCTTTCGATATCTAATGCATGTGTACATGATCAAATAAGTGAAAGAAACGATAAGTAAATGGAACAAGAGAAAAAAGAGAAATGTCGACTATAAAAGAGAAAAATGAGAGAAAAAGATATTTGCTTGCACGTGCATCTACTGATCTTCACTGAATCAGGTTTTTTTTCTTCATGTTCATGTATTATTTGTTTTTTTCTTGATTTTGTCATGAATAATTCTATGAAACAACTATTAAATATTTTGTTCAATGAATTCATGTCTATAATAATCGAAGCAGACAGATTTTATCTAAAAGAAAACATGATATATTATTCAAATATACCTGCTTACTGAATAATAAAAGTCAATGATTTTATTTTAAATATCTAAATCTGAAACATAAAAAAAATAATGTATCTCAATGATTTGACAATAATTATATTAATAAATCAAAATCAGATGTTTGCTAAGATAACTAAATTTGAATGAAAAAACAAGATTTTTTTTTCGAGAGACAAGATGACTTCAATAAAAAGACCGAATGTCAGTAAAATTTGACAAAACCTAATAAAAGCTTGAGAAATCATTTTCTTTTAAATTAAAAGAATCTTGCCTCTCACGGTTAAGAACACTCTTGATCGAAAATAGTTAACAACAAAATTGTCTACATTAATCTATTGATCAAAATGAGAAAATAATATAGTAATATAAAATTTTCATAGAATATGTGAGAAAAGATTTTATTTTTTTCAATAACAATTTATATTATTAATTCAAATTTTGTTAGAATAAGCAATGCATAATCATAAAATCTGCAGAATGGTTAAAACTACAAAAGATTTTCGAATTTTTTAGTTCACTAATCATGTATACATAACCAGTAAAATTGTTTGTCTTAATAATATATTGTGTAGAAATAGAAGTGTTCGCCGAACAGCTGACTTATCGCCGCATCATAGTTACAAATAGTACATTTTTGAATATTTTCGATATTCAAAATGAGTTGTTAGATTTCTTTTAATTTTTTTCTTAGTGAATAAAATTCTCTGTTATCATTTTTCCTTTTTTTTTATATTTTAAAATATTTGGAAACTAAGAAAAATTCTCGAAAAGATAATGAAAATTTTTCGCTGTCGTCGCCATCGCTGAAGCATAGTTTATACCGAGCCGCCGACGACGCCGCCGTCGTCGTCGACCGAAGCATCGGCTTACACTCCTATATAGATATATATATATTTGTAAAACGTGCAAAAACAAGTCATACACACTTAATTTGCTTATGTAGAAGTTGTTTATGATTTTCTGATATTCACGAAAAGAAATCGCAGTAAGTCAAATCTCATTTTATTAATACCTTCAATTGATAAAGCTAACTGAAGATGAACAATCTTATTTGAATTTTTCGACAAATTTATATTCGTTATTCTTCATATGGCTGTGTAGCTAACTTTGAAAAATTCTATTTAATTCCTACCTATGTTTATTTCTTAGAATCATTGTATAAATTATTATGAAACATCATATAACTTGTATCACATAATCTTCTCTTAATTTGTATACTATTCGTACATTTAACTAATGTATAATGATAATAGTCCATATAAGAATCATTCTGATTGTATCAAGTCGCAATTTCCCGAATGACATTGCAATCTCATAATAGGAAACTATAAACTATTTCAAAAACCACAGTTAATCATGATTTGACTTCAATATTTTTTTTCATGGGAAAAGGAAACAGTAATATTTCCTTTGTGTCACTTCAATAGACGGAAGGAACGTAAAAGTAACAGAAACTCTTGAGAGAAACTATTTTGTCAAAAGATATGAATAAATTTGAAGATTTATACAGTTTTTCTTTTATAATAAGTTAAGCATTGATAAACATTTAAGATTTTATCAAATTAAGATAAATGATAATGCTAATCAGAATTAAATAAAACAGAAACTAACTTACATTGTTCTATTTTTATTCGTTAATACAAATCTGTTTCAATTATTTATAATAAATTCATTGATATTTTAACATTTACTATAAACTAAGTTAATATAATTTAAAATAAAAGAAAAAAAAATTTTTAATTTAAGTTAAATTTTGATTCATGTTTTAATTTTAAAATATTTTTTTAAATTAAATCTTAATTTACATATTATAATCAAATCAATTAAATTTTTTCTATCCTTTTTTTAAAATATTATCTAAAATAATTTTATTAAAATTTATTTTTTATTTATTTATAAGAAAATATGTCATTGGTTGAAAATACTCCACTTAAATTGTTCTTGCCCACGTAAATAAATAAATGTTTACTCATATTGTTTTTTTCCTTTTTTTATTTGGATTTGGCCATTCGTCTATACGTTGTTGAGATCGTACCTGACAAATAAACAAAGCCAGTACAGTGAATTATTTACTAAAAACTAATAGTTAATTAAATATTTCTTTAAATCAGCAAAATACCATTCGATCTAATAAGGTTTGTGTGGTATAAAAATTAGAAAACAAAATTTTCTTTTGCACTTATATTGATGATACTTACGCAACATAAGGAAAGATCCAAGAATCATAAATGACTCATTTGTTTTTATAATTTTCATATGCAATTTTAATATCGTTTTCATAGACAAAGTGAATTAACCAAGATGTCAACCATGGATCGTAATTTAAGTTTCAATGATGTATGGATCAAAGTACGCGAAGGTACTGAACATATTTATCGAATTCAAGATATGTCTCCCCAAGCTTATATGGAACTTTATACGTAAATATAATTGTCTATATTATTTTGTTTATAATTTATTATCTAAAAATGTTCTAGTTATGTTTATAATTATTGTACAAATACCCAATCACAAGGATTTTCATCAAAAACAGCACCAGCGAAACCACCACCAAGAACTGGTGCTCAAAATCGACAAACTCCTAATCCACATGATGGTGCAAACATTGTTGGCGGTGAATTATATACTACATTGAAAGAGCATTTAAAAGGTTATTTGGAAAAAATTTGTGAGGTAAGATAATCTATTCAGGAAAATTTTAATTAAAATTAAATTAAAACAGGAATTTTCGAACTGAATCTTTTTTTCTTCAGTTAAAACAATAAAGTTTATAAAAGATTTTCAATACGAAAAAAATTTATTTTGAACTTAATGCCATAATGATATGAAAGGCAATTAAAAAAAAACTCTATTCTGAATTTTTATGTATAAATAAGGAAGATAGGAGTATATTGGAAAAAACCAATATACAGTGCATGGATATTTCCAACGATTGTAAATATTCTAGAACACTTTACATCAACAAATATGTAGTGTCATGATCTCTAAAACAAAAAAATTGTCTACCAGAGATTTGTAGATGTGAATTAATTGATATTGATTAAAGTTTTACTTTAAAAATTGAAACTATTAAAGGAAATTTCAATTGATGAATTCGAAGATAAGATGATTAAATCTACTCTTCTCTTTTTATTTAATATGAAATGCTGAATACATTGTTAATTATGACAGACATTGTAAATTTTGAAATTCATGTTTTCTTTCAGTCACAAATTTTCTACTTCCTATATTGTGCAATTCTTCATCTTGGAAAATTGAATTAAAGATTATTCTTTTATAATTATTTAGAGAATATGAATATTATTATTGAAGACATAAAATCTTGCGATTTTCAGAAATAAAAGCGGTATAAAGAACGATATTATCGAGATAACTTATACTGTTTTAGATCGAGTAGATAATGAGTATGTCAATATAAAATACTGATAAGAGGATATTGTAATGTCTTTTTGGTAATTGTTGCAGTCTATAAAAGATAAATGATTAATTTTACAATATGAGAGAAACTCTAAATAGCCTCTGAACTGTCTTCTAGACATGAAATTTTTTATACTTCCGTGCATTGATGCCATCTGTCTGCTTATAAAAATATAACTGCTTGAAGGCGATGACAAGATAATGTGTAACATTAATTGTTATTAATTTTTTGAATACTATTACCCATTCAATTACAACAATTAATTGTATATATATTATTGAATCCGAACTGTTTTCTTACTTCTAAGTCATAAGATCTTTACAAATACACTTCTATAGGTTCATGAGAAGTCGATTTATGATTCCAAGTAAATAATCTTGGCTAGAAATTTGAATTTTATACATGTTATGACATTAAACTGTTCGAATCCATCAGTTAAAATAAATCCTTTATCATATGTATAAATCAGTGACAGGATCAGTTTGGTTTGAACTTTTCAAAAAACTAAGTCTGTGCAGTTCGGTTCCACAAAACATGAATCGAATCCTATCATTGGCGTATATATATATACATCAAATCTACGAAAAACAATCAAAATAGAAGTTTTATTGTTTGAAAGGTAAAACATTCGTTTTATTTCAATGATTAAGTATAAACCATAGATATTCAGTAAAATGACTGATAGTATTGAGAACGACTCGAAACGGAAGCACGAATTTAAAACTTATGCGTTAGATTATTATATCTAGCAAGATTGTATCATTGTTCAACTATTTCCTATAAGCTATAGCCAAATCATCCAGAATCAATATGGTGAAATGAGTCACCTCACTTCGTTATTGCATTGCGCATCAACTTCGTTTAACTTCATCTTACATGTTCCATTATCTTTAATTCTAGGCGTTTTTGCAGTAACGTATAGCAACTAATGTATCACTTTGATAATCATTTTGTTTATAATTTCATACACCAATATATTGTCGTCAATAATAAACAACTTTTTTGTTTTTCTTTTTAGAAAGGATTGGATTTACAAGGAGAAGATGTGCTTCGTTTTTATACCACAAACTGGGAACAATATCGATTTTCAAGTAAAGTAACGAATGGCTATTGTCATTATCTAAATCGACATTGGGTAAAACGAGAATATGATTCGGGAAAAAAAGATATTTATGAAGTTTTTACTGTAAGTTGACAAATTCTTCATCTTCTCAAAATAATAATTTATTAACTATAAAATTTAGATGACTATGGAAATCTGGCAATTAGTTTTTTTTCAACCATTAAATAGACAAGTAACATTAGCATGTCTTCAATTAATTAAAGCTGAACGTAATAATGAAGTCATTAATACTCGATTAATCAGTGGAGTTATACAAAGTTATGGTAAAAATAAAATAACTTTTTTTTTATATTTAAATTATTTGCAAATAATTATTTCGAAAATTTTAGTCGAACTTGGTTTCTCCGAAAATGCATCTGTACCAAATAGTACGAGCCAGATAACATCTCCGACATTGGCAATTTATAAAGAATATTTTGAAGCACAATTTCTTCAAGATACAGAACAATTTTATCGTCTTGAAGCAGCTACTTTTCTTGTACACAATTCTGTAACTGAATATTTGAAAAAGGTTGATTTTGCCTTATAATAATTATAAAATATTTAATAATATTTTCTAATAGGTAGCTCAACGTTTGGATGAAGAAGTACATCGAGTACAATCATATTTACATCCATCAACATTAGCCGCATTAATTAAAAAAGTTGAAGAAGTACTTATTCGTGATCAACTTGAAGCAATTTATAATGAAGCAAGAACACTTTTACATGATGAAAAACATTCAAGTATATAAAACAAAAGATTACATAGAATTGATTTTCTTTTTAAAAATATTTATTTTATTCTTTTTAATAGATTTGGCACTTTTATACAGATTAGTCAGTCGAGTACCAAATGCAACTGTTGAATTGAAAAAAATTGTCGAAGATCATATTCGTCAAATGGGTATTGATGCTATTGAACGTGTTGGTGGTACTGCAATCAATGTAAATTAAATTTTTTATTGTGTCTTATTTTGATGTTAATTTTTCGCTTTTATTAGGATCCAAAACTTTACGTCGAAACTATTCTTGATATACATACAAAATATTTTAAACTTGTTCAAGAATCTTTTAGTAGTGAACAAGGTTTTACAGCTGCTCTTGATAAAGTAAATAAGAATTTTTTTTTCTTTATTTATTTTATATTTTGTACATTTTAGGCTTGTGGTAAATTTATTAATAATAATGCTGTAACAACAGCAGCTGGTAATACAACAAAGTCACCAGAATTATTAGCTCGATATTGTGATGCGTTATTACGAAAAGGGTTTGTCAAAATTTAATATTTATTACGAAAAAATATATAATCAATTTATTGTTTTAGAAGTAAAGCCGTTGAAGAGACGGATCTTGAAGAAAAATTTAATCAAATTATGGTATTGTTGTCTATTTAATCAATCATTATATTGATTATTTTTTATTTTTAGGTAGTCTTTAATTATGTCGAGGATAAAGATGTCTTTCAAAAATTCTATGGTAAAATGTTAGCTAAACGTCTAGTTGGTCAATTAAGTGCATCAGACGACTATGAAGAATCAATGATTTCAAAATTAAAAGTAAATATAATAAAATTCTTTACTATAATAAATTTATTCAAAATATTTTATATTTTAGCAAGCATGTGGTTTTGAGTATACATCAAAATTACAACGAATGTTTCAAGATATTGGTGTCAGTAAAAATTTAATTGATCAGTATCGAACATATTGTGAAAAAAGAAAACTCGATGATATCGGTATGTATAATCTTATATTTAATATGTTGAAAATTTTTTATTTTGCATGATATTTTTAGTCGATTTTTCTGTAATGGTTCTCAGCTCGAACTCATGGCCATTTTCTGCTCCACCAAATTTTGTCTTGCCACCTGAAGTAAAGTTTTACGTATAGAGGTGTAAGCCGACGAGTCTGTCGGTGGCGGCTGGACAGTTCGAAACTATAATATTTTTCGTAGACTAAGAAATTTAGGTTATTTCAATATCTGAGTACTGATATCTTCAAAAAAGCTATATCATAGCACTGCATTTTATAGCTTTACTTTATGTCTACGACACTTGCGACATATAGAAGTGATCTTACGATTAGCAATGAGATTAAGTTAGAAATGATACATTCTTTTAGATGTAGGTGAAGTAAGGAAAAAGTTTTTATAGACAACAGAAGAAAATCTGATGTTTTCTTTAACAAATTATGCTTATTATGTTATGGATCATTCGGATGTTGCAATATTTTTTCGAGATAACAGTGATCTTTTCGGGTTCAAAACTGAATCTGTTGTTGAAAATACTTGTTAACGAAGCGTAGAAGTAGCCAGAAATGAAAGAGCAACACGAACAAGATATTTCAAATAAGGAAATGTGTTGACTGATAAGTGTCAAAGTCGATGTGTATGATAGCAACTAGCATCGTAACTTTAGATAGTATTCATCTGCAGCAGCAACTGGATTAGCAGATGCTATCAAAATTTGAATTTTCTTGAACTAACTTTTCACGGAGTTTTTTTAAACTTTGTAAAGAGACTCGCGAAAATTTTATCGACAGTTTACATTTCTTATGCAAAAATTTATTGATAAAACGAAGGCCTATATGAAGGTGCGAACCATATCTAGATATTTAGAGTTGTACATACTACAGACACATGATTGTTGTCTAATCTTGTAATCGTACCATAAAAAATTAATCTTCTTGTTCTATTTTGAACTTGATCGAGTAGAAATGTACATTTGTTTATTAAATTATTGAGAACAGAAGGGAAATTTAATAAGCTGATCGGCGGCGGCGGCTAGAAAATTTTGAAAATTTTCTGGCTCTCGGCGGCTAAACTGCCCGGCTTACACCTCTATTTATGTATTAGTCTTTAAATATAATCATTATATTATTCTTTTAGCTTAAACGAACATTTGATAGTTTTACTCATTTTTATACTCAACAACATAACGGTCGTAAATTAACATGGCTTCATCAACATTCAAAAGGAGATTTACAAACATTGTATACTAAACCAAAATATATCTTACATGTAAATAATGATTTATTTTACTAAAAAAAAATTTCCCTTTTTTTTAAATTAAAAAAGGTATCAACTTACCAAATGGTGGTTTTACTTTTATTCAACAAACTTCCAACTTGGACAATTGAACGAATGCAAGATGATACTCAAATCAAAGCTGATTTATTTTTACAAGTTCTCTGTGGTTTATTAAAAAGTAAATTAATAACATGTACAGATATAACTGAAGATGAACTTGACGATTTAAAAGAAAATGACATTAAAATGAGTTATAATATTCAACTTGCTGATGATTTTAAAAGGTAAGCTTTATCTTTTATTTATTCTTGAATTAGAAATTTATAGAAAAATTGAAGAGTATATTTTGCTTTATATACGACGTGACAAAGATTCTTCTGATATTGTCAATACGAAGGACTATATTAATGCTGATTGCATAGTTAACTTTTGAAAAAGAGATATCCCACTAACAATATAATATCTGAAAATATTTTTTATGAATGAATAGAACGGCAGATTAACTGGTTGAAAATTATAATAATCAACGTTATGAGATGGAATACAATTAGATGCAATTCCAAATACTACGACATAGAAATAAAGAACGAAATGATGAGAATGACAATTAGCGAATGATGAAAGGAGGAAGGATACGAATGTATGTATACATAAATATATGGAAATAATTGAATGAATGGATGTGATAACTAATAAAAGAAGAAATAGTAATGCTGAGAACAATAAAATCTCGAATATGTATCAAAGTACATACAGCATAAAGAAAACGAAAGAACTTAAATAGAAATTATCACAGTTACATGAAATTCCATTTTTGTATTATAATGCATTTAGGGCATAACTAGATAAAAGTAGTTTATATGAGAACAAAATTGATAACGCATTTCTTTCGCAGAGTAGAAGAGAGAACTAAAGAGCGAAATGAATGACAAAAAAAGCCATGGTTCAAACATAATTCGATTTAACTTACTTTTTCAAAACCTTTCAGTTCAATACAAAGGGAAAAAGTGAGACTTCCTTACTTTCCGTACTTCCCTCATACTTCCTTGTACTCCCTCCTACTATCCAAGTACTTCCCTGTGCTGCCCTATATTGTTTTTTCTTAGTGTTTTGCTAATATGGTATAAGAGCCGCCACGGCTGAGCGGTTACATTGTTCGGCACGTATCTACAAGGTGCGATGTTTAAACCTCGGTATTGCCAGCTATGGAATGACCCTGGACAAGTCGCTAGCGGCCGTTTGTCTCGTGTCACCTGTCTGATAGCACACTAATTACGTTGACGACATACCGTATAGCTTCTATAGCTGGTGTGTAGTTAGTTAGTACGTATGAGAAGCTCAAGTAATCGAGAAAGAAGAACTCTGCGTCAGGCCAGCCTTCTATCCAGAGCTACAGCTAGCAATAGTTATAGAAAAAATATGAGTTAATGAAAATGTCCTCGAACATCACCCTATACTGAAAAGTAGCCGAAAGGGCACCCGGAATATTCAGCACAGGAACGTTCAGCACTAGGAATAATCAGCACGTTGAATTTTCAGATCGCGAACGTCCATCATGAAAAACCAGATCATGAGAGCCTTAGTGCGGGTAAAGATGTGGCTGTGGGTGCCAGTAGATATAGGTGAAGTAATAAACGTAAATGTGGGTGTGGATGCCATTGTAAGTGAAGCCATAGACGAGAATAAGGTTTTTGTGTAGCTTCCGTGATGATCTGAGTGTAAATCTGGATGTGAGTATGGACGAAAACGAGTTAGAAGTACATTTTACAGACCCATACATTGAAGAGGATGTCCACTAGCAGGTCAACACGCATCCGGAACCTGCAGCCACGCCGTAATCCACACCAAGAGTCGCACGGTGTGTTTTTTATGGTGGACGTTCGCGTGCTGAACATTTACCAACTCTCCGAAAGGCGGGGTATTCTTCTTCCTCTAATATGGTATTAACGGTTTGTGTCTATCAGTTCAGAAAATTGAGACCAATAATCTAATAAGAGTGATCGAAAGTATCCGTAAATAAAGTCCAATTACTGAAGTTAATATCAAAAACTGTTTTATTGTTTACATCACACTCTCGAAAGTGAAGGTTGGGCTTCTCCGTTTATTTTTTGAAGTGTAAAAATGTTCATGTTTAAGCATATTATCAATAAAATATCTACATTAAATAGTCTAGTTGGATATGAAAAAAATTCAATGATCGTGAAATATATATAAATCATATAAAAAAAATCTAATAGCAATCTTTTTTTAGTTTAGTACGTTGGACACGACCCAAGGGAGAAAAGCTAGACTTCCGTGCTTTCCTTGTGTTTCCAAGAAGCATGAGGGTAGATGAAGTTTATATTATATTGAATCCTAAATGATTTGTATTTTTTGTTTACGAACCAAAATCAAAATTCTAATACATTAAAATACTAGTAATTTTTACTTTATGTATCCCTTAATTATCTTATATGAATCTTACACAATCAAAAGATCATATTTATAACATACATAATGTAACAGGAAGTTCAATATGTATCTCAAGACTTATTATTAAAATTTCTTAATCTTTTTATTTAGTAAAAAAATAAAAATAAATTTGAATGTACCATTAAAATCAGTCGAACAAAAAGATATCGAAGGTTTACATCGAACAATTGATGAAGATCGAAAAATGGTTATACAAGCTGCAATTGTACGTACAATGAAAGCTCGACAGACATTAAAACATGCATTATTAATGCAAGAAGTTATTCAACAATTAAGTTCACGTTTTAAACCAAAGATTCCTGTGATTAAAGTAAATATTATTATGATAATATTTTAAAAATCTAATTTGAAAATATATTTTTTATAGAAATGTATCGATATATTAATTGAAAAAGAATATCTTGAACGGCAGTCAAATGAAAAAGATGTTCTGCGCTATTTGGCTTAAGATAAATAACCAAGCAATTAACACGAAAAAAACGTCGAAAAATTTAACTTTGATCTATTATTTTTTCATAAAGAATTGAATAAAAAAAAATTTTTTTTATAAATACCATCAATTACTTCTCTAAACACGATAAAATCGACAATGAAAAACCTCATGTCATTTTAGATTAAAATAAAATTTTTCGACGTCTTTTTTCTTCTTCCATCTAAAAAATCAAGAACTTTCGTTTTTTTCCCTTTTTCTATCTCCTGTTTTCTTTATTCATCTATCTGATTCATGTAACTCTTTATTTTTTCAAACACTCAACTTTAACATAACAGATAAATTCATTCATCACATGAAAATTTCTCATTGATGATAATCATTAATTCTTTGAGAACGGGAAGTACATATTCGTGTTTCAATTCTCATCCAAGCACGCTTTTACGTAAGAATGTCTTTTACACTACTGTACTGGCAAAAATGGTACTGTCAACCATGGATCTATGACCATCATAGCGCTACACTATTCATTGTACCGCATCCTTATTCACATTCTTTCTAGCAAAAGCATTGTGCCAGAGTTTCGAAAAGATGTTTGTTTCACAAAAGTAATCCCGTTCTCAAAGGATTAAGAAAAAAAAACATTTAGATTTTCCTGTATACACTTTCTTTTATTGAACCGTCCATTCTTGTTTCTTCAGAACAACACATTTATATATGCCTTAATATCAGCTCAAATGTAAATGTTGTGTGTGTGTGTGTGTGTTATTCAAAAAACGTGCTATTATTTTTCTTTTAAAATCCCTCTATTTTTTTGACTCTTTTTTCTTTGGGTTGTAACATTTATCTTTATTTTTATTTTTGCTTGTGTTTCGGCTTAACTCATATGAAATAACCTAGAAATATTTATATAAACATCACAGTTTATTCCACTAAAAAATCAATGATCTTCTTGTAGAGTTCAATCATTATCTAAATTATATTCTAACAAAGTATTTTGAAAGAAACATGTAATATTGTATTATCGTTTAGTTCTTTTTTTTTATTATTTTTATAAAATACGCATAATACGAACAGAAAAAACTTGAAAAAAATATATAAACACAGCATATTATTAATGAAAAGAATGACAGAAAAATCGAAATAACATCTATATATATATATAACTAGTGGAGGTACCCGATGAAAAGAGAATATGGTGAAAGTTTTGTATTTTCCATCCGACTTTTTCTGTTATATGTAACACGTCTTCTACTAGACTGTTCCCCGTTGTGGATGAGCTATCTGCAAGAGAAATTTTTGCGTCACACCTGAAACCTCTTGGACGGGACTTTTACCGGCATGCATCAGGCATCTTTAACAGCATTGTTCCTGCTATGCGTTAGGTGTTCGTCATTGGACTCTTCTCACTGTGCGAGATACCTCTTTCACAGGAATTTTTTCACAGTACCTGGAACCTCTGCTACAGATTTCACTCCATCGTGCGTGGGGTATCTTTCACAAAGCTTTTTCCCGCCGTGCATCAGTCATCTTCAACAGGACTCGTCTCATCGGACTCAAACTGACATCGTCATTCGCATCCATTCTAGACACGATCACTCTCAAATTTGCATTGAACTGCGTCATTTGATTAGAAAGTGAATAAAATCACGGTCTCTTACGATTTGGATGAAGTTTCACACACGCCTCCCTTTCCCATCCCCAATCATTCTGCTGACTTTCCTCAGCACTCAAGGAACTGATGCGGATAGTTCCGTGACGCTATCTCTCACGATGACTAAATACATAACGAACAGATTCATCAGAATCTCGATCTGTATTGGTCGGGATGAAATTTTACCCAGCCCCTTCCACGCACCCGGTTCAATGGTTCCAACCCCACGTCGACTTTCCTCAGAAGCCAAGGAAGTAGTGTGGAAAATTTTGCGATGCTAGCTATCGCAGGGACTGAATGCTTATCGAATAGACAAATATTCTTCTTTATATATATAGATACATCATCGTTTTGATTCATGAAAAAGAACAAATACTTCGTTTCTGTGAGTCATAGGAAACAAATGGATACACCGTAGTTGTGAATCAAGGAAACACTCGTACACATTTTTCTCTTATAACCTGTTAGAAAACCTTCAACTTTCACATTTCAACCAAAGAATCATCGATAAAAAGTGATTAATCTTAGAACCATAACGAATTCACCAAATTTCTGCAAAAAAAACGCAAAGTTCATTGCGATAGGACTTGAGTGAGATTTCACCCAGACGCCTCCTCCCTACTTCTGTTAATGGTAACAGTACTCTTTAAAGCTACCTTCAGACTCAGTGAACCACCATGGAAAGTTTGGTAATGCTAACTATTACAGTACTATCTAGCTGAGATTTCCCCAACACCCACCGTCCACACCCCACGGTGGATGACCCCGCTATGACCTTCCTCTGGACCTGGGGAGGCACCATGGAAAGTTTGGTGACGCTAGGTTGTACAGGGACGGAATACATAACAAACAGACAGACATTCATCTTTATATGTATAGAAGAAGAATGTGTGTCTGTTTGTCTGTTCGCTGTTTATTCAATCCCTGTGATAGCTACGATCACCAAACTTTGCAGTGTTTCACTAGATCCCAAGAAAAGTCAACGGAGGGTTGCTATGGTCATGTGGGTGTGGGTGAAATCTCACCCAAGTCATGTCGCAATGAAACTTAGGTCACTTTTCCAGAAATTTAGCGAATTTGTTATGATTTTAAAATTAATCATTTCGTATCGATAATTCTTTGGTCTAAATGCGAAAATCGAAGGTTTCGAAGCCATATATATAAAGGAGAATGTCTATCTATTTATGTGTTTGTCTGTTTGCTATTCATTTGGATACGGTACGAGCAACTGCGAAGAAATTTTGCACAGAATACCCTTTCAATCAGAGGAAAGTCATAAGGTAGTTTTCGACCCAAAATTTTCACCTGAAGGAGTGTTTGACTCCTCCTATTGTTAGATTTACTACAGTCAATGTCTTTTCCAGAGAATTTCTACATATGGTTGTTTCTTCAATAATTCAAGAACGAAAATATATAAAAACCTACGCTTTTTGCCATAATATCCATCGAATGAAGAAGGTAACAAGTGAGATAAAATTCCATTTCTCATAACTCATAATCTATATATAAAAAGAAGGAATTGTATCTTTTTTTCTATTTTTTATACATTCGGACACCATACGAGCGAACGGTGCCAAACTTTTCATAACATACTCTTAGGTCCCGAGAAGAATCGAGAGGGAGTAAGGATAACCGGTGGGAGGGTTGGAGTGAAATTTCACAATAAATTTCCGAGCATCTGCTGTCATTGTTAGACCAACCACCTCTTACGTTCACTTTTTTTCGCATTGGATATTAGCATCAAGTTTGGTAATAGGCATGAGTTAAGTGAAAGACACTCACATTCCACACTATTTGCTGAGTTATCCGATTTAAAAATGAACGTAAGTGTATGCACGGCGGGACATACAGTAATAATAGATGAAAAGGTCATAAGAAAGTCCTCTATATATCTTCTGTTGTTTTCTGCTATGCTAAGTTTTCAGCATGAAGATTTCCCGAGCAACGCCGAGTACTACTGCTGGTTTAAAATAAAAGAATTTTAATGCATTTGAATAATCAATGAATAAATGAATATATAATTAACGATATAAAATGTAAATGACATTAATTAACTTTACAGTGATTTTAACTAAGATCTGTTTGAAACAAATTTCAATAACTCTAATAATCAAGTCTAGATTTCGTGTAATTATCAAATTAGTTTGATTTTCAAATATTAGAAGAAATGTTTGTTTCGATTAATATTGATTTAAATAGAAAAAAGTGTTTTATCATTTTTTATTACAATAGCTTTAACAAAATAAATATTACAATACCATTAATAAAGATCAAATGAAATAAATTTCATTATGTATTATATCATTACGGATATAAATATAATGTAAACATAGTTAAATATCGAATGTATTTCGACGAAAAATCTTTTTGTTTAATACTTTTTTTAATAAGAAATATCGTTTATATTTTGATATTTGTCTATCAATATCATTATATCTTTAGATACTTTTTTTTATAGTTAAGTGAAAATGTGAATGATTAGACAACAAACATTTTTGAGCGTTTACTTGGTGCATAATAATATAAATCATATTTTCATTAAAAAAAATTACATTAAATAGTAAAACTACAATACCTTTTCATTTAGTTTTATTTCTGTAGAGAGCAGCATAGTGACAAACGTATACAATAGCTACGAAGCTCTTCAAATCACAGTTCAACTGATGCTTACTAGTTATATATATAGTTAATATATGTAAACATGGTCGTATTGTAACATATATTTATGTTGAATTTTTGGCGAAAGCGATTTGTACTGGTTAACCCATTGAGTACCGGCGACGTGAATTCGCGTCCTGATATTTTCGAACCTGTATAACTTTTAAAAACAAGGTCTGCGTTAAGATTGTCTATAATTACTGATAATTATTGTTTTGCCCCTTAATTCTTTCAATACGAAATTATTTTTATATAGTCAAAAGGACAAAGATGAAGTGATAAACAGATTAATCTTTTAAAAACTTTTTATTCGAAATTCCAACATATTATATCAAACGAAAAGCTCGATGAATTGAGCACTTTTTGTGGTAAAACTTGGTCTTTTAAATAAAATCATGAAAAGTTCTGGACGTGACAACAACTACAATAATTGAAATTTTACAAGTTAACTTACTTAAAATCTTCATTGTTTCTGTTAAAAGATCAAATTCTATCACAAAAAGTGCTCAACTTACGGAGCCCTTTCCTTTGGCATAACATAATTGAAGTTTTAAATCAATACATTTCTTTAGGGCCGTTCCACTATATAAAAATAATCCGGTACTCAAAGGATTAATATAGACGACTAAAATCAATTTTACATTATACATGTTTATCTCATTTTGATCTCTATTATCAATATGAAGCATTTATCTAAGTGTTAAATATATAGCGTAGAAAAAGAAAATCTAAGCATTAGCTTGTCATACTATTTTGATTGAAGATAATTGTCAATAAATAGAATAGTAAGAAAATTAGTTTTAGTTAAAAAGTTCTTTTGTTTGAAATTAATTGATGAATAATCAAAGACAGATAATAGTGAACAAGTGATTCGACTCAGAATTATGCAACAGAGATGTACACAGAAACATATGTTGTGTATGAGAGTTTAGAAGTAGAGTATAGTGTAGTCAAAATCTTCAGTTATAGTTTGAGCTGTCGTGACTGTAAGCTGTGACTTTATAACTCATATATTAATATAGAACAGATATGTTATACATAGCTTATCATGTTCGTATCCTCTGTGGATTGGAAGAAATTTGAATCGATAACATTCAGGAGATTATGACAATTGATATTGCTCAACTTTGACTACGATTTGTCATGAAGTAGATATCCGAAATTTTCGCGAGTGATCTGATTGTATAAAAGTGCCATTCCACATACATCAATTCCTACATATATGGGCCACATAAACTGATGCCACACATTTGCACTATAGCCTAAGTATTTCAAACTTTGCATTAGACTTAAAGCCAGTAAAATATTTTTTAGAGCTCTGAGAGATCGGTAAGAGTAAAGAAGGATGATGGAAGATAATCTAAAAAAGAGAAGGAAGAATCACTGCGGAATCTTATGTTAAACAAGGACTAGCACAGCAACGGTATTTTTTTTTCAGATGTTTATATTTTATAATTTTTTTCGACTTTTAGTCCGTTTAGGTGACAATATTGCTTTTAAGTTTTAAAATGTTATTTTCATAGATTCATGGATCTGATAGTCTTAGATATTTTCAATATTACATGTCAACAACCGTTGAACAAATAGATCAATGGACGATACTTTAAGTAAATTAAAAGAAAACTTTTAGTATTAGTTTGAATGTAAAGCCTAAAATATTCAATAAAAAATCATAAGGAAAAAGAATTTGAAAAATTAAAACATGATTTCTCTCTATTCGTATTTGCAATATTGAAGGTCAGACAAGAGAAATTTATTAATAATCTTTCAGAGATTTCATAAAATTTATTATTTGACCGATCTTGTTAGTGTTATAACTTTTCCATAAATGTATGTACTAAAATATTTTCTACGACATATAGCATATCGATATCATTTCGTGTTTAAGAATTATTCAAAAAATAAGAAGTTTGAAAAAGTATCTCTTCTTCGAGATGTTGGTATTTAAAGAGATGAATTATGGTAGGATAAGGAAGTCTATTTTGATTGGCTAGTAATATCGAGATGTAGTGAGAAATATTTCTTCTTTCAATTTATCTGTTTAACTCACCTTCCTACAGCCCGATGTCACTATTAAATCAATGAATTATTGAGCTTTGATAATACATAGAATCAGATCAATAATATTCATATAATATTTCTCGATTTATAGAGGTCGGTATTGACTAGAAATGCAAAAACAAGTTCTAGTAAATAAGAATGATTCATACAAAATTTACCTTTTATTATTTTTCACTTTCAGACTTTGGTTGCTCGATAAAAACAGAAAGTGTAACGGTAGCAAGTTGGTAAGACAAACATTTTTATTTTTCTGTTTTTTACGAAGTTACATGAATGCAATAAGTAATCAATGTGAGATAGAAAAAAAATTTTCAAATCCTTCCTATTGCTCAGTTTCGAATATGTAAATACTTAGTTTTCGTTGACTTTCAAAAAAAATGATGAAATCAAAGTGTAATAACATGTCAGTTACTAGATGAGTGATTGATGTGAACGGTCACCTGAGACATTTTATATTTTTGTATTGTGAGTTTTTTTTCCAACATCTATTTCATGTAAAAGAAATTTAGTTTTGAAATTTCTGATTACAAAAACTCTTTTTATACTATAGAATTAATAAGCAAAATAGCTATACTTACTCAATTTATGTGTCAAAGGAATCATCCTTGTATCTATGACTCATGGAATGTATTTTCCTGATGACTTTGTTTTTCTTTTCTATATAAAGTCATTTATTCTTTTTATCTTTATCATATAGATAATCGAACAAACGAAATGTCACCGACCAATATTCTTTTCAATGATGTATGGAAAAAATTATCCGATACTATGGAACAAATGTTTCAATTTCGATCTATGACACAACCTACTTACATGATTTATTATAAGTCTGTTTTGTATTATTTAAATCAATATTATAATAAAATTCTTTTTTTCTCTTAATATATATTTCAGCACTGTCTCTCGGTACTTCAATAGTCCTGAATATAACGAAAATTTGCTTCAAGCATCACTAAGCAAACCAAAACCAATAAAGCAATCAGATAAAAAAGATAATGAAACAAATAAAAAGGACAATGAAGAAAATAATGAAGAAGTCGATACAAATATTCCTGGTGGTGAATTGTACTTTAATTTAAAAAATTTTCTCAGAACAAATCTTGAAATTATAGCTGCAGTAAGTATACAAATTTAAAAATAAAACACAGAACAACAAATATATATGTATAATCATAATATAATTAACTATTAAATTAAGTTTTTCATTAATAAATTAATCAATTTGAATATTAAAGACTCAATAGGATTTAATAATTAATAATATTTAAAAAAAATAATAATTTCTTATTATAGGGTGGAAATAATTTGCAAGGTGAAGATTTTCTTCGATTTTATGCTAAAACATGGGAAAAATACCAATTTTTAAGTCAAGTTATAAATGGCATATTTGGTGCAATGAATAGTGGTTGGATTCGTCGTCAACGTGAAAGTGGAGTCAAAGGTGTTCATGATGTTTATACTGTATGTTATTAAATAAAAACTATGTTTTTTTTTTTATTTAAAATAATATTTAATAAATATTATTTAGATGGCAATGCATATATGGCAAGATATATTTTTCAAAGAATCTAATCGATCATTATCACAAACTTGCTTTAAGTTAATTAAAGATGATCGTGATGGGAAAACTATTGATTTACTATTAATTAAACAGGTTGCTCAAAGTTATGGTATAGAATAAATATTTTATTATGATATTTTTAAAATTTTTATTATGATAATTTTTAGTATCAGCTGGTTTTACAGAAGCTGAAAGAAAGAATAAAAGTAGCCATAGATTATTTCCAACACTTACAACATATAGTGACTATTTTGAAAAACAATTTCTTGAAGAAACTGAACAATTTTATAAACTTGAAGCACAGAATTATTATGCAAATCATGCTCCTATTGAATATCTTAGAAAGGTATTATTAAGAATTGGTTGTTTTTCTTTTTTTTTTTGAATTTATTAAATAAAATTTCTTTTTTTATAGATTCATCAACGTTTAAAAGAAGAAGAACATCGTGTAATAAATTATTTACATCCAACAACATTAGATAAATTAAAACCAAAACTCGAAGAAATTCTTATTAAAGATCATTTTGATGTTATTTATACTACATCAAAGGATTTATTATATAACGAAAGAATTGAAGGTAAATGTCAATAAAAAATTTATATGTATATCTGTATATTAATTAAGAATTAATTATATTAATAATCTTTCTTTAGACAACAAAATTTTAACTAAATTATGTTTTTGTTTTTGTCATAGATTTACGTGTTATATTCGAATTAGTTAATCGAATACCGAAAGCCAATGAACCAATACAAAAAGATTTAGAAACTTTTGTATATGAGACCGGTATGGATGCAATGAATCGTGAAAGTGCTACCGCAAAAAACGTAAATTAAATTTATTTTTAATTAAATTTTATTTATTTTATATTTTATTTAATCAGGATCCAAAAATTTATGTTGAAACAATTATTAAAGTTTATTTGAGATTTTTTGAAATTGTCAAACAAGCATTTTGTTGTGAACAAGGTTATATGGTTGCTATTGATAAAGTAGAAAACAAAAAAAAATTATTTTTTATTGAATTTATTATCTATTACTTATTATTTATAGGCTTTTGGTAAACTTGTTAATGATAATGCTGTTACACGAGAAGCTAAAAGATCAACAAAATCACCGGAATTATTAGCTCGATATTGTGATATATTATTACGAAAAGGGTTTGTTAAAATTCTATATAAAAAATTTATAAGATTTTATTTTATAGAAATAAAGCTGAAGAAAGTGATGTTGAAACAAAAATCGATCAAATCATGGTATTATTTTTCTATTTCATCAATTATTAGATTGATTATTTTTTTTTTTTATTTTTAGATCGTTTTTAATTATGTTGAAGATAAAGATGTCTTTCAAAAATTCTATGGTAAATTGTTAGCTAAACGTTTAGTTGGTCAATTAAGTGCATCTGATGATTATGAAGAATCAATGATTTCAAAATTAAAAGTAAGAAATCATTTAATATTTTTATTTGAAATATTCTTTTCTTTATTAGGCAGCTTGTGGTTTTGAATATGCATCAAAATTACAGCGAATGTTTCAAGATATACGTCTTAGTACAACTTTAACTGAAGAATATAAAACAGATTGTCAACAGAAAGGCCTAAATGAAACTAGTATGATTAATTGAAAAGTTATTTATATTATAAAATTTTTTTTTTCATTTTAGTCGATTTTTCTGCTACAGTTCTTACGTCAAATTCATGGCCATTTACAGCACCGTTACCTTTTAATTTATCAACTGAAGTAATATTTAAATAATTATTTTTAATTATATTTTCTTTGTCTTTTAGCTTAAACGAGTACTAGATAGTTTTACATATTTTTATTCGAAAAAATTTACTGGTCGTAAATTAGAATGTCTTTATCAACATTCAAAGGGAGAATTACAGACATTATATACTAAACCAAAATACACTGTACAAGTAAGAATTTATTTATATTTATAAAACAAATTTTAATGTTTTTGTAATGAAAATAAAAAGGTATCAACATATCAAATGGCTATTTTACTTTTGTTTAATGAATATGAAAAACTCACAGTTGAAAGAATGTTAGATATAACTCATATTGAGCCTGAATTATTTGTACAAGTTCTTTTAATTTTATTAAAAAGTACAATATTAACATGTGAACAAATTAGTACCGATGAATTAACTGAAGATTATCAAGAAAGTGGAATTAAAATGGAATTTACTATTAAAGTCAATGACACTTTTAAAAGGTTTAATTATTAATTTGAAATTTTAAAATAAATCAATTCTTTTTTTTCTTCTTTTTCTTTTAGTAAAAGAATGAGGTTTAATATAAATCAACAATTAAAATCAGTTGAACAAAAAGATTCTGAAACTGTTAATCAATCAATTGATGAAGATCGAAAAATACTTATTCAAGTAAATAAAATAAAAATAAAATTATTTTATTTAATCTTCTTGTTTTCTTTCTTTTTTTTCAGGCAGCAGTTGTTCGAATAATGAAAGCTCGAAAAGAATTAAAACATGCTATGTTAATACAAGAAGTTATTCCACAATTAACTTCAAGATTTAAACCACAAATTCCTATGATTAAAGTAGGATTTTTATATTTAATTAAAATTAAAATTAATTATTATTTATTTTTAGAAATGTATTGATATATTAATTGAAAAGGAATATCTAGAACGAGATACAAAAGAAAGAGATCTTTTTCGTTATTTGGCTTAGAATGGTTATAACAATACCATTACTTTATTTTTCATTGATAACGATAAAAAATACTTTTTATATAATTTATGTTATTAGTTTTGTGTGACCCGTTCTATAATTTTATATATTCCTGGATTTTAGTGTAATACTTTTTTTTGCAAGAGACGAATTTTATAGTTGCATGTTTTATTCTGTGATATATATTACAAAAGGAATTAATAAAATATTCTTGTTTGAAGAATTTATTGAAACGTACATATATATATATAGTACTGCATAAGTGACTTTATAAAAGAATTTGAATGTCTTCCTCACCACTCGAACAAACAAGCTGATTTTTTTGTCAATTTTGGAGGCATGTTCAAAGTTTATATTCATAAACGCATGCCTAGAGTGATTTTTTGTTAAATATATTCGATTTCCTCTATCTATGAAAAAATAAGATAGTTTTGTTGATATTAATAGTAATCCTTAACAAAAGATCTTTCTAGGTATGTCTTTATGGATATAAACTTTGAACATGCCTCCATCATTGACAAAAAAAATCAACTTGTTTGTTCGAGCGGTGAGAAAGATATTCAAAAATTTTTTTAAGTGAATTTTGGAACATCCTGTATAATATTAATATTTATTCTTTCGATTTTATAATGTTTATTAATAATTTAAAAGATGATCATATTAATTACAGCAAAAGATTTTCAAGGAAGATTTGCTTTGAATGATGATTTACAAGAAATTCTCTGTTAGAATAACCTTTAGTCATTTTCAATGAAAAGCTATGATTATTTTTACTATTCTCAAGTGTTTTTATTATTATCATCAGAAGAATTTCCAACTGAATCGCATTTAATGTCATAGATCAAGCATGTTTATTTATCAACTATATACAATGTTATTAAGAAATTCTTATCTTTATGATGTTACGTTGTGGCTATAAGGCAAATAAAAGTTGTATTATAATTGTCTATCTATATGATGACGCACATTGTTGAAATAACTGTATTGTAAAAATTGTTTAGGTTGTTCATGTCGCATTGAAAAGTCGGAAAGATAGTACCATGCGACAGAAATAAAAATGTTATCACAACCTTTCTTTTTTTTTGTATCTTGCATATATTACGTCATCTTGGTATTTTGAAATAAAAGATTTCTTATCCTTTTTTTATATTGTATAATGCACTGTTTTCTTATGATAAAGCCAATGCGATATATGGATTGTAGTTTTGACAAAAATATTAACATGTATTATAGAATCAAGATGAAGAAATTTGAACAATAAATATATTTATTTTTTGATGATTTTATCTATTCAATCATTATCATAAATGCAATGAAAAAACAATATTTTCTAGGAATTTTTATAAATAATAGATATACACACTCAAACCTTACCTATTATTAGATTGTTTTTAAGAATGAAACTATTTCATGTATAAGTATGAAAATGACAGTTTACAGAAAAAAAAGAGATGTGCTATAGATATAATCTAAGGAAAAGTTATACTCATTTCTGTTTTATATTTTTTTTTTTTTCTAGGTTAATTTTTGCGTTATTTTAATTTTAAAATACTATTCTATATTTATTTTTATATTTGTTGCCAATATCAATGTTTGGAGGATAATTCTGTCTCTATCATTTATTTAATAATCATGAGTTGCATGTTTCCTATATATATTGTTTAATTATTTTTTTGCATTATTTCGTTTTATTATATGTTTTGCAATATTAATGTTGCCGTAAGTATAATATATGATGATGAGACTTAAACATTGTGATATTAATAGTATATTACCTTTTTTTTGGTTTGTACCATAAATGTCAATAATAGGAAGAAAGGAAATCAACGAATAAGAGTAAGGTATAAATCTGTAATATCCTTTTATTTTTTTTTATAAATATTATATATGTAATGTTGATAACAATATTATTAAGTTGTTATGGTAAGGAATAAATATAATGATCAAATATTGCCAGGAGCAAATCTCTACGTCATACTAATAAACCAAACAACAGTATTAATAATTTCTCAATGTTTAAATTTACAAATAATAATTTTAAATCATAGATATGAATAAATCTTCGATGTCTATTTTTCTGATAATAATTCTAAATTATGTATAAAGAAACTCTTTCATGTCTATATTTTTTCATTATTCGCATGGATGTCTTCTTCGAAAACAAGAAATGCACAATCGAAATTTTGCTTAAAATTAGTTAGTAATTCATGTTTGATCCTATGAAGATGTCAGAAAGACCCAGAGCACATGTATATACTTTTTAATAAGATTAATAGTTTATTGTATGAAGACTTTTATACTCATGTTACACTTTATCTCATTATTAATAATCTATGTTCGACTATTTCTATGAAGAAAATGATAGAAAAAAAAATTTTATATATTTATTCAAAAGAATTTTGATATTAAATGTATAGATGTAAATGATTGAAAGCAACATTTGTCCTACAAAAAAAATACAAAGCAAACATATTTATATCTTAGAATTAAAATTAAACTATAGGTACTTTATATTATCATGCATGTAATGAATTTTTACCAATTGGTGTCAAAAACAGAATAAAATATTAATAGTAAAAGAAAGATTATTCCTTTTTGTCTACGATATATTTCATTTAGATAAACAGAAGCTATATATGCCAAACTACGCAGTTGAGTATTATTGACCGCATAAAAAAAAAGATGTAATAAGTTAAATAACTTTTTAGAAGCACTCTTCACAAATTTTGCTAATATAATCTCACTGTCAAGAAGAAGTTGATGTTATTTTTTTTTTCAAATCTTAATTAGTTCTTGCCAATAGTTGTTTATGATTATGTCAGAAAAATAAAACCTTAATTATATATTATAATGAACTTCTTAATAAACTTTTTCTCTTGTCAATAGAATACTGTTGATGTGGAATAAATTTTATTTTCAAGGTCTCTCACTTTTTCTTATGGCATATATATAATAAACTGTTGCTGGTTATTAAAAATATATCCACTAAGTATTTTTTATTTACCATTGAATTTTTTTATTACTGTAAACACCAACAAGTAAGTATATAGGACCATCGTAGTATATTTGAGTTTTCTTTACAATACCATGCAATTTAAAATTGTAGATAGTCTATAGTTTTAATTGATTCACAATTGACGGTCAGATAATTTTGTATCATCTATGTCTTTTTCCGTTCAAATAAGGTATTGATGAAATATGCACCCATTTAATTGTTAATATAATCCTATGTAAAAGTTCTATTTTCATGCATAAATGCAAATATATGTAAAACGCATTTTTGAAATAACTGATAATTATTAGAAAATCAAAGAAAGTATTCTCTGACTGATGAGTGATTATTCGATGCCTTGACTCTATGCGAGTATTCTTTAATTATTTCTGCTTAAAGGTATTATTTAACTCTTACTGTTCTGTGTTATCGAATAATGTTTGTTTTCTGCTCTGAAATATTATAAATCAGTGTTTATTCGTACTTTTTAACAGGTAACAGAGATTTTTTAGAATATATTATAAGCTTCTTTCGTTTCTTTTTTAATTATGATCCAATTTCTTTCTGTTATTATAGCATATTCTATTTATTTTCATTATTTATATTCTATATATATATATAATCTTAAAAATTTTGTATATTCAAATTAGAAGATTTCCTATATACTCTTATGTCACCATCTTTTTGTCGTATACATAAGTCACATTAATCTATAATCTAATAACATGCTTTAAGAAGATTTATGCTTCAATATACGTCATCGTTTATACCTCAACTGCATTATTTTTTAGAAATTTTCGCATCATTTAACGTCATTCTTATTATAAGCTAAATACAATTATATCTACTTTTGATCACTTTATTTTCTAATCATAATGGCCAATAACTCATCGTCTTCTTTATCAAATATTTCGTCTCCATCAACAATTCATGTTATTTTAAATATTATATCATTGATAGCAACAACAATTGGCACATTCTTATCTTTTAGTATATTAGTAGGTATTCTGTTGCGAAAGAAAACTTTCCGTAATGCTCCATTACTTCTATGTACAAACAATTATATACTTGTTTTTTTTCTTGGTATCTTTGAATTTATGCATAATTTGAATACATTTCGAGGTGATTTTGGTTATTTGGTAATGGATGAAGAAACAGTTGGATGTCGAATTCTAGGATATATATTATTTTCACTTATATCGGCTGTTTATTTATCATGTGTATTACAGGTAAGTAAAAGATATATAATTCATCGAATGAATTGAGAAATATATTTTAAATAACAATGTTAAATGATGTTTTCTTATATGTAGGCTATCTTTCGTCTGTGCCGTATTGTATATCCATCTTTTCTGTGGTTAGCTGATGCTCGTACATATTTAATCATCATTCCTTTCATGTGGATTGGTTCATTCATTTTAGTTAGTCCTTTATACATATGGAATGGTCAAAAACTTATACCAGGTGAATATATTTGTCGTGTTTCCAAAGATAGTCCTTTCAGTATAGCCTATTCTACACTGGTTGTTTATGGTTTACCATTTAATTCTTTGGCTTTTACTTATTTTCAAGTGCATAGATTCTTACGTCGACAAACATTAACAAACAATTTCGACATGACATTAAGATCTCAACGTCGACAACGAGATTTTCTCGTTCTTCGTCGTATTATTATAGTTGTTACTCTATTAGGTTCATATGGTATGCCTAATTCAGTTATGCTCATTATATTGGCTATAACACATGAACTTGTACCATCATTCTATCGAATTCTTGAATTAAGCTTTGCTGCTCTTGTTTTAACTTTAAGTGTTGCTCTTTTTTATGTTAATCCACAACTTAGAAAAAGTATAAAAATTTGTGAACGAAATGTTGAAATTATGCCTGCAGCTACCCATGAATTCAAACTCAATAAGCGAACAATAGTTCATAGTCAACAGAGAACAATAACTCGAACACTTTAAATGTATGTATAATTGTCTATATATGAAATTTTATAAATAATAAAAAAAATGACAATTGGAAAATAATACTATCTAAGAATATATTATCTAGGACAAACAGAACTACATTTTTCTTAGAACAATGAAAATATTACTTAAATTTGAGAAAAATTCTCAGTTTAACATTGATGATGTATGGAATATTTTCAAATAAAAATTAATTATATCTAAGAATTACATCAGACTTTCAATGAAAGAATATTAGCCTGTGCAACATTTTTCAATTAGTTATATAATCTTTATGTATTGTCAGTTTATTATTCATAATTGAAAACTTAAATATCCTAGAAAATTTATTAGATCTAATATTGAGATAAAATTCGATAGTAAAGTCAAAAGAATAGTTCTAAAAAGGAAGATACCTGTTGAGAACGATGATCTCTTGTAGGTATTAATTTAAGAAAATCTATTATAATGTGTCTAGAATGTACTTTTGTATAATGCTATTAACTGTAAGCTGTATTTTTCATTATGTATATCTGTTAAAATAAAGTTAATCAATATAATTTGTTCATCTATCAAATTCAACGTAATTAAAATATCGAAACAAATCAAAAAGTTTTTCAAAATTATGCCATTTACTTTTTTGAAATAATTGATTTAAAGATTAATATGTCAGGTTCAGATTTTTCGTATATTTATTTTAATGAAATTCATTGAATAAAACAGGAAAATCAACAAAATCTACTTTATGCATTTGTTCATTAATTTCACAAAAGAGTTCATAGGCTTTCTTTTCCAATTCATTTTCTTTGCTAATTGTATCACAATGGTATCTATCATTGATTTTGCTAACATTTTGTTCTTTCTCATTTATTTCATTGTATTCCGAAACATATGTATCTATCTTTTCAATACCTTTTTGACAAATCTTCTCAACTGTTTGTTTCATTGATATGGTGTTACTTTTTAATTGTTGAAAACTAACTGTAATTTGATTGAGAATCTAATCAATTTTCATATTAATAAAAGAAGATTGTTAAATTTTTTTTTACTTGAATAGATTTTTCCAAATTTTGTACAAGGCAAAGTTTTAGATGATCATGTTGTTGCATGTAATCGATTATTTTGTTCCATTTCATTATTACATACTTTTCAATAAGATGTTTTCGATGATTAAATTGACTTAATATGTTATTCTTTACTTCATCGAAAAATCGATCATTATTTTGTTTAATATCATCAAGAGTGAGTTCTTCTAAAAATTGATATTTTTCATCAACATCAGATTGTTTATTTTCTTGAATAAGTATATTAATGAAAGAATCAAATGAATCTATAGCCAACTTTTCTATTATTTTTTTCGATAATGATGATGGAAAAATTTCAGCGAGTTTATCAATATTAGTATGAAGCCATTGTTGTAAATTAGAAACGAATTTAGATTGAAAATTGCTATCTGAATGATGAATTTCATCTAAGATTTGCATATCAGTTATAAAAATTGAAAGAAGAACAAATGAAACACATGGTACTTGTTGCGAATCGTTGAGTTTCTCTTGAATAATTTTGAAAAAAGTGTCAGAATAGAAAAAAGTAATTAATAAACTATTCATTTGTACCCATCTGATAATGGCAATAAGTGTATCATGAAATGAATGAAAAAAATGATTCTCATCTTTGAATCTGTCAAAGAAAATTAACTTCATATAATTAAGATTTTTATTTAAAATCGTTCATCATACTTGTTCATTGAAGAATTATAATGGTTTAACATATATTCATTAACAATTTTATTTGTTTAACAAGTCTCAAAGATAATTAAATTCCATAGATACTCGACAATGAAATTTATAGATTTAAATTATAAAATTAAATAGACAGAAAAAAGTAATAAAACTTTAGAAATATGTCACAATTAAAATATGAAAAAACATGTCTATAATACTAATTTTTACTATTATTTTCTTAAATAACAATCAGGATACATTTACTTATGCTATTAATGCAGTATTAAACACACTAAACAAGTGCCATTCAATTTTATCTTGCAATATTATTCGCCTATAAAAATTATATTGGTTTTATGACGTATTATTTGAATGACATTGATAACATTTTTTCTGTTTTCTTTTTTCATTCTTCAATTTCCTCGCATATTTTTTTTTTGTTTTGCGTTCTTACACGTGTAACATTAGTTTTCTCTTTGAGATATAAATGGCTAAATCGAGTCAATTGATTACACTAGAAAATGTTTGGGATATTTTATTAAATGATATTGAACATCTTTTTCAATTTCAAACTATACGTTATTCTAAATGGATGTTACTCTATACGTATATTATTATTGAATCATAACATTAAATTATATAATTATATTGTTTTTTTACTTTAGTCATATTTTTAATTATTGTACAAACCATAAACATGATAAAAGTGTTGATTTATATGAAAGTTTTCGAAAATATTTAAGAAATTATCTAGAAAATTTTTATCAAGTAAATTATTTATTTATTTATTTTAATTTATAAAATAAAATAAATCTTTAGTCTAATACTAATATAAAAGATGAAGATAGATTGGAATTTTATATCAAAAAATGGAAAAAATATTGTATTTCAAGCAAAATTTTACATGGAATATGTTCATATCTTCATCGAACTTATGTAAAATATGAATACGACTGTGGTAATCAGGATATTTGTGAGATTTATCCAGTAAAAAACATTTGTTTAATAGATCTAATATTATTTGTCAATATATTATTTAGATGGCCATGCAAATTTGGCAACAAATTATTGCTCCTATATTTTATAATCAATTTACGCAAATTTGTCTAACTATGATTAAAGATGAACGTAATCATCAGACGATTGATGGTGAAATTCTTCGTAATATGATTCGAACATATGGTAAGAGATGAAATAATTAATTAATTTTTAATTTTAATTAGTTTTTAATTCTAGTCAGTTTTGATATTAATGAATATACATTAGGATCAGAGAATAATGCTCGAATGTTAAATATTTATCAAGAATATTTTGAAAAACAATTCTTGCAGGATACACAAGAATTTTATCGATTACAATCGATAACATATCTTCAACAACATACAGTTATTGAATATCTTTTAAAGGTTTATTTTGATTTTTTTTTGTAGAGTTATATCATAAAATAATATTTTTAATAGATTCCTCAATATTTTGATGAAGAAATTCATCGAATTACTACTTATTTACATCCTTCTACTATTAAAAAACTAATAAAAAATCTTGAAGAAATACTTATTCAGGATCATTTAGCTAGCATATATTCTGAAGCAAAAACACTTTTTCATAATGAACAAAGTCAAGGTAAAAGATCTTTTTCTTTTGACGGAAAAGTAATTACAATAATATATTTCGATTATTTTAGAATTAAATCTTTTGTATCAAGCAGTCATTCGTGTAGAAAATGGTAAAATTCCTTTAATAAATCTTATGGAAAATCATATGTATCAAAACGGTATTGAAATAATTGAACATATTAATCCAATACCTACTAATGTAAATTTTTATTTTATAATATTTTATTTTTATTTTTATAGAATTAATTAGGATTTTAAAATCTATATTCAAACAATATATAATCTTCATAATAAGCATTTAATATTCATTGAACAAGCTTTCAATAATGATCAAGAGTTTATCGATGCTCTCGATCGAGTAAAATATTTTATTCATTTTTAATTCTTATATTATTAAATTATTTTAGACTTATCGAAAATTTATTAATGATAATATAGTTGTTCAAACAATTGGAAATACGACAATTATGGCTGAAAATTTAGCTCAGTATTGTGATACATTACTTCGAAAAAAGTAAAGAATTTTCTTATAATTATATTAATATATTCTTATTAAATTTTAGGAAAACAGAAGAAATTAATGTTGAAATAATCTTTAATCAAATAAAAGTAAATAATTACTTTTAATCTTCTATATAATTAGTTTTATATAGATTTTACTACATTATATACAAGAAAAAGATGTATTTGAAAAGTTTTATTCGAAATTATTAGCAAAAAGACTTATTAACCAGATGAGTACTTCAAATGATAATGAATTATTAATGATTTCAAATATTCAAGTAAAATTTGATGTTTATTTTACTTATTTTCTTTTTTTAATTATATTTATTTTCTCATTATTAGAGTATATGTAGTTTTGAATATGCATATAAAATGAAAAAAATGTATCAAGATATTGAAATTAGTAAAAATGTACTTGATCAATATCATCGATATTGTGAAACTGAAAAATTTATTAATAAAAGTTTAAAAAAATAAATAATTATATTTATTAATTATTTTCTTTATTTTAGTTAATTTTAATGTAATTATACTTAGTTCTAATGCATGGTTATTTTCAATATTACCGAATATTATTCTTCCAAATAAACTTGAATTAATTTGTAATAATTTTAATAAGTTTTATAATAATCTTCATAATGGAAAAAAACTCATTTGGCTTCATCAACATTCTAAAGGTGAATTATATGCATTCTTTACAGAGAAAATGTATACATTACAAGTAAGAATATTTTACTCATTTTTTTAATGCATTTTAAGATATTTCATGTATAGGTATCGATGTATCAAATGGTAGTAATTCTTTTATTTAATAATTCATTAGAATTCACAGTTGAACAAATTCATGATAAAACACAAATTAGAATTGATTTATTATTACAAATTTTAAATAGTTTAATTCAATCAAAGATTATAATATGTAGACAAATGATAAATCAAACAAAACTTGATGAAAATTCTATAATAAAATTATCAAATGATTTTATAAGGTACAAAAAGGATGTTTATTTATTTGGAATTTATGATAAATTTATATTTCAATTTTCTAGTGATAAATCTCGTATAAATTTAAATATTCCAATCAAATCTATTGAAGAAAAAGATACGGACATTTTGTATAAAAAATTTGATCACAATCGAATAATGATTATTCAAGTATGTAGGAAAAAAACTACCTTTAATTTTCTTTTACGTTTCTTTTTTTTTATAAGGCAAGAATTGTGCGAATAATGAAATTACATAAAACAATGAATCAAAATTTATTAATACAAACAGTTATTGAACAATTAAATTCATATTTCATTCCGAATATTTCCATTATTAAAGTAATAATTTTTTTATGAGTTTATATTCAATAAATATTCTTTCTTTTTTTTTTAGAATTGTATCAATACTTTGATTGAAAACGAATATATCGCACGACAATCAAATAACGCAGATATTCTTTATTATAAGACCTAAATGATAATTTATCTTTTACGATGCATTTTAAACTAGATAATCCATTGGATGAAGACAATTATTAAGGAAACTCATTTGTAGTTATGTATGGCTATTATTTGTTTGCTACATCAAATTATTTAAATGTTAAGATGACTTTGTTAAGTAAATTTGTATCAATTCAGTAAATAATTTGAATATTTAGTAAAATTATCAAACGTTCAATTAATTTAAATTTTTCCACTAATAAAAAAATCTTTGTCAAGTTTAAGAGATCATATATAAATACAATTTTTGTACATTAAGTTATTAATAAGTAATTTTTAATTAAAACAAGGAAAGATTATCTATGACAAGATCAAAATTTTATTGTTGGTAGTATAAAGTATATACTTTCATTTCACTGACAATTCTTCTGCCTCTGTCGATGTAAGAATAGACTCAAAGAAGACATCAGCCTTATTTTTGAAGAACTTGAATCTTGGAAATATTTTGAAAAACATAGCTAAGAATTTACGACTTTACATTGAGCAGGAAAAAGGTATTAAGAGCAACAAATAGAGTACATTAACTCTTGTTTCATATTGAGGAAAAATACATGCATTATCAACATCTTTACTTTTCCTAATAATACTGTGAAAATATGGTCCACCTCTAATAACCTGGATCAAACAGATCCAATTCTATGTTCAACAGAACAAAAAAAATACGCTCAAACATAGTACTGATATGTAACATTTTGCAAGATCCTCAAAAGTGGTATTAGAAATACCATCTGATACAAAAGACTGAATCAATTACTATATATTAACACATAAGACAAAAAAAATTCAAAAAGAAAGTGCTAAAGTGATAAAATAGAAAATGAGTGTCATATAGACAATTTCATCTTCCTGTTATCAATGAAGATTACTTCTGATTCATACGTAAATAGAGAACTTGCATTATAAGCAGCGAAGTGTAAAATTTAGTTTTTAACTTATTTTATTACAGTTGAAGTAAAACTCGTTTTAACATCTTCTTGACGAAATTAGATATGCAACTGATATAATGTAAACCAAAATAATAATCAGCCTGTCCTAGCATGACGAAATCACGTTTTTCCCCCATGTTTTTGTAATATATAAGGAATAGAAGTTATAATGAAAATATTAGGATCGAATTTACAGTTAATTTTTATTTTTTGTGACGAATATTTCTGAGCTTATAACTTAAAGGTACCCGAAGATGAAGGCGGAAATAGTTTCAGCATACTTCACAGCATGATGGTCAGGGTATAAGTGGTTTCAGCACGCGACAAAACATGCAAGTAAGAGCACGAATGGTTTCAGCATAAGCCATAGCGTGAGACTCCACCTGAGAACGTTTTTGGGTATACTAGATGATGTTAGGATCAGGTCAGACACTCTCGAATCACGTTACACTAGCTCAAGGCAGCGGTTCATTTCATTGTACTGGCACCCGTTGTGCAGTCAAGACTAAAACGATCGTCACACGTAACTTTGAATTTATGATCTCACATATGATACTCGTTCTCACTTTCACCCTCGCTTTTAACTTGATCAGATATCAAATCAATTAAGTCTTTTGTGAGTCTATTATTTCTATCGTACATTTTAGCATTTAGTCGTATATTTTGTATAGAAGAAACAGTAAAACAAGTAACTTTGATTAACTGAATATTTTTTATTTATTTTTCACCAGCAGCTTCAATAAGCTAGAATTAAAAAAGTTGTTGGTTTGTCTCTAAAAAGTATGAAATAATAGTCGACGATCAAAATGGTGTTTTAATTAATCTAATATAAACATCTTCATCTCGATCTTGTTGTAAGAAACCATTGAGAGTGTAATTCATAAAACCGTTTTTACGTGCATTTGCTAAGATTTCAGATAATCTATCGACTTTATCACTTCCATACATCTAGAAAGTAAAGATAATATATCTGTCATTACTGCAGTCTATGTGTAAAAGGTATATCAACATCCTATAGTGTGCAGAAGAACTACATTATGCGTTGGTCTACAGAACAATTAACATTCCTAATATTTCGTAGTCTATTACCAATGCACCATCTTTTCAAAATATGAATAGATGTATTTGATTATCTTAATTATTGTTCCTTTACACTCACTGGTATTAAATCACCAAATTTCATTTGCATTCCAAAGTCACCTTGTTCTCCATTATTCTTAATTAATTGATGGACATGTTTCATTTCATCCAGTACATTATAACCCATTCCTGCACTACGAATAGAAAGAACTATTTATTTATTTCAAAAGTCAAAAAACTTCTGACACTTACTTAGGTACAGCACGTATTATTGTTGGTGGTGGTGCTTGCCTTTGTTTAAATTTTTCTTGAAATTCATTAGTACATTCAGCTAATCGAGTTTTTCCCTCTTCAGGTTGTTCATATGCTTGTTTGTTGTATTCTACTTTTATATTTCTACTAGAAGAAGCCATGTTATAACAGTGAATAATAAGGTTAACTTTTGTTCTATGTAAAGTCAGATATATATGCTTTGCATGGGATCGTAAGACGAAGAGAAAGAATATATGTACGTAGAAATATAGTGGTTATTTTTGTTGTTCCTTATTTGAGGAAATAGTTATAACTCATCATATAAAGAAAGAAGAAAATCAGTTGATAACTTGTTCGTTCTTTTCTTTTATAGAAGCACATAAGGATATGTTGTTATTTTCTTTCTTCTTCCTATTCTGTTCCTAGATAACTGATGAATCAGATATGACTCGTCTAGAAGTGTAGAAGAACCATAACAGATATATTTCCTATCTATGAAGAAATATATTTTTCAGACATCGACAAACAACATTATTCGACGGATATTTTCACTCTAGAGTCCTCTGTTGTTAGAAAACAATTGAAGGGGAACCTAATTTTTCCAGTTTTTCGTATATACTGACTTCTCAGCTCCATTCCTATGCTTCCAGATATTCTGATATCAAGCAGAGCATGACAAGACTGTTGCAGTAATTTGGTTGAAATTATTTTACGTATGATTGACGTCCAATTTTTAAAGACTCCTACGCTTTCACACACTTAATTTATGAGAACATTTCCAATGTATGACACTCGGAACGGTCTACGCACATAGTTCAAATACTAGACTATCATTTTCAGCAGAGAAAATGTTTTCTTTATTTACTATATTAAGTTCTAATGTTAATTCAAAAGGACAAAGAGGTAAGCATTTTATTGGTACCTACAACACAAACAAACAAACACTTTTTACTGTTATAAATTTATTTTTGTGTATAATCTTAAAGTTTAGTACAATGAACGATTCTTTGCTAACGAAGAAAGATCACATCGTTGACTCGAAGTCATGATAAAAGATTAGCATTTGTGAAATCGTAAATAATGTCATCAAGAACTCCATTAAACATTAATCATTCTTTGTCGTCGTTTTTAATATCTCTTTAAAAAATTGTTTTCCAATAAAATCACAGACATAAACAAGCTCGCAAAATGAAACAGAAAAATTTCCAGAATGACTATTATTAGTTATTTAGCAGATTGTCATTAGATCATTAATTAACCCTAAATAATCGTGATATATCTGATCTAATATTTTATGATGGTCCATTTTTTTGAGTCAATATTAAATCAATATGTTTCATATCTTCGTCAATTTGATTATACAATAACACATCGACATATTGATCAAATATCTATTAAAGATTTTATTTAATCACCTATGAATGTTGTATTTTATTTAAATGACAATTGTAAATGGATCCATATATATTCATTGTCATGGGCATCAAATAAAAATGATAAACGAGAATTATCTATTGATAAAGATGGATGGAATAAATCAATTGAATCAAATATTAAAAGAGCTTCATGTACGGACCATGTAATAATTACACAATCGAATGAATTAATCAACTTCAATTGAGATTTTCCTCGTGCTTGCCAAATAATAAGTTGTTTATTAATTGATATTAAATTACCTGAAAAAATTTCTAAACTTATTTTAACTGAAGAAGCTAATAAGACATTTTTATAAGCTTCAATAGATCATTCGAATATTTGTCACTTAATAGTTGAACGTCTCAAGATCCACATTTTAAATATTTATAATTATTATTTCTATTAAATGAATCTTTATCTATTCGTTGTTTTAAAAGTTTGTTTAGTGATGATGGAAGCATCGATAAAAAGTCACGTTTTTGATCTGGATTGATCAATTTTTCTACGAAATTTGATTATGAACAATTACATTTAATAACGAGTGATAGTCAAATCCATCGTTGGCTCATTGAAAATATTGATTTAAAATATAATAGATACTATTTTTTATGCAAGCTATTCAGAGTCAATGCTTTCTATTTGGCTAATACATACACTTGCAGTTGCTAATCGCTTGTTACTGATGAGCAATAGCGGATAAGACTCATCATTTACTAGAAAATTTCCAGATCAATTACTTACTCATCGTTGTTATATGATTTAAATATGCGATCACACATAAGTACTATATAATAGTTAAATAACCCCTTACTATACATTAATAATAGGTGGATAGCAGTAACTGCAACCGATTAATAGTTAGTAAGTATATGACAATAAATATCAACCATTAAGAGTATGATAATAAATAATATTATCTTCCTAGCTTTAATTTATCTTCTGATAATCAAAGTGAAACAGAAAACAATATTAAAATGAGTTTTTTTGGAAGGAATATTTGTGGATTAGTTATGAAAAGACATTTCAAATGTTTATTGTCTACCGGGATAGCGAATCGAATAAGCTGGAATACTACTGGATGCTGATAGGATATCGATCATATATTAACAAAAATATTATTATTTTAGAATAAAATGTGAATAAGAAAGAAGTCTGAATATGTGTTCGACTTCGAATTGTTTTTCGCTTCTGGTCATCGAATGAAAGATAAAAAAAGGTTGAAAATTTTCATCAGTTTAAAGTACGACTAGCTATATCAGTGGCAACTTCATACTGATAAACAACTGTTTTGTATCGGCTCGAACTAGTTCCAGAGCTTTTGACGATCTATTATTAATTTTTAACCTCGTTTTTGCTGCATCTTAGGCATAGCTTTAGCGTATTTTTCGTACTGTGATCTATCATAGTTTTATCTAAATATATCGTTTGATAAAGAAAATTTCCATATTCTATTTATGCTTTAGATAAACTTTTGCTCGTAGAAGCGACTCTTTGTGATAGACACCTAGAAGAAAAATTCAGCTACTCATTCTCTAAGTTAACGGAAATTCAGCTTAGGAATTTTTTTGATTCAGTAGTTCACTAACACCAGGAAATTAAAAAGGCTGTCCGTATTTTATCCTTAAAGGTTGAACTACAATTTTGGCAGCAAACTATTCATAAAATTACACACTAGTATTGTTTTTGGTTACGGAATTATTAAATATGCTAATTTCATTTGTTTAGAACCTATCAAAGGTTAATTATGAAATTTTTAGATAGATAGACACTTTTTTAAACAGGCTGACAGATTCAGCTTTAAACAGTATTCTGTTTTGAATTTGAGGATGTTCATTTTTTTTTACAAATATTCGATTCAGTTAAAATTTTTGTGACTTCTATATCTTATACCGCTGGTATTATATATTTGGCTCGATGGAAAAAATGCGATTATATACCTATTCTAAGTCAAGATAAGACTTTAGAATTTTTTGGAAGATGAGTATAGAAACGATATTCATTACAAAATCAGATAGGACAAAATTTGAACTATCGTACTTGAGTAGGAAGAAAAGAATAGCATCAACTTGTGTTGTTCTTTCTATTTTTCTTTTTCGCTCGTAGCTATTTCACACTACATGTCACAGCAGAGAATGATGCAAATTATTTTTTCTAGTTTCATCGGTTCAAGGACAACAACGACAGCTAGTTATTTTACGTGATACACAAGCCATCCGCGCATTGGCGCTGTTCTTCATTCACGGAAATGTTTCTGGAACAGACGAGAAAGAGAAGGAAAAAATAGAATAGCATTGTTTTGCATCGTATAAAAGCGTGCGTTTGACTTTACATTACTATTTTTCACTATCAATCTTATTTTTACCAGTACACATTTTCCTCTTTGTTCGAACCATTTCAATGGGTAGTCACAACTCGAAAAAACCATTTGCTGAATGGGATTTGGTACAATTCAGCAATGTTACTGGTGAATATTCAATTATCCTCTTTTTCATTATTCACATAGAATTTTGTCAATAAACTTAGGTGTTCCTCTACCGGCGGTCAAAAAGATCTATAAAGATTTTAATTCGGTCACCGGAAACGACAATAAAATAGACAAAACTGAATTTCGCCGTTTATTCAAGAAAATGTACATAAATAGTCAAACTAGTAGTCTTCCCAGCGCTCTACCACCATTTTTCACTACACATGATTTAAATAAGATGTCAGATCATGTATTCAAAGCTTATGATCCTGATGGGACAGGTATGATCTTTATCATCTATCATCAAATTATTTCACTAGTTGTCTTTATACAATACAGGAATGCTGACATTTGAAGGTAAATCAATATTCAAATGGTGTCTTTCATGAGGTACAATCTATATTTGCTTATTAATAGAATTTGCTGAAGCTTATTTAATACTTACTGATTATGGAGGTACATCGACAAATGACGTTACATTTGTTGATCGATTTAACTACATTTTAGACCAACACAATTCAACATCTGGTAAGAAAAACTTTTTCTTTTGTTTTTCAGATTTATTGTTATTCCTCTGTATATTTATAGGTTTTATCACACGTGAACAAGGTAAACGAGTGTTCAATCATCTCAATAAGTACGACAGGTCGGTATTACTAATATTATTGTCTCATTTTGGTTCATCTTTCATTAAATATATGCCTCATTTATTTATTGTTCTAGCTGGGTAAACTCGAAAAACATAACAACAGTTGGCTCGTTAAAGCCGGCGTCTATTAACTGGGAATCTCATTGGAGCAAGCTCGATGATGGTAGTGGCCGGTAAGTATTTGCTTTTTCTAATCCCATCGTCTATTTTACTTTATTTTCAGTGTGCCGAAAGAAAAACTTGTTGACTATATCACTACTTCAAATGATTACAAACATCATTTCAATCCTGCCGAGATCTGAAATGAAACATATCGTCGATAATTGCAATCTAACGAACTGACCTATCTTTTTCTTTTTGTTATTTTCCATTCTGTGTCATTCTGTCTCATATGTCGTAGTTTGTAAATTATTATCATACTAGCCGCAAAATTTCTTTTTCAAAGTGGTAATGTTGAAAGACTCGATGTTTTTCACGTCAAACATTTGTATCTTTGCTCTAGTAATACTTGATGGATCTCTTCACTTGTTTACTTTACAGCTGTTCATTTGTCTGACTGTGTTTACATAAGGAATAATAAAAAAATTCAACATTTCTGTTTTGATTTTAGCATTTCGTGCTGTAAAAACCAATTTTGCTCTGTGTCTTCTTCCATTATTCTACTGTTAAGACGTGTTCAAGGCACTGACTGGATTGGGGCAGTTTTCTGACACTTTCTATGTCTACTCTAGTCTCATTCCTAAAGCGTGTTAGATTTTTTGGTTACAGCTAGTAAGATTTGAGTCTAATAACATGATTGCTTTTAGCATAGAAAGAGGTAGTGTGTATGTAGGACAGAAAGAATGTACTATTGCATCTTAGTTAGCTAATACGCCCATCATTGAAATGGAGGAAGTATATTCGAGTTCACTGCTCGAATAAGAAATTCTACTAACAATGGAACAATTTGTATTGATTATCAAAAAGAGTAGATATGTCGGAGTAAAATTAGTGCTTGCGCTGCGAAACTAACAAACTTAAAATATTACGTGTCCATAGCGTACCTGGAGCAAGTTAATTAAATTGCAAGGTATGTAAAATTTAAGTAGAAAAAAAAATTAGAGAAAGTTTTCTCCGCTATTATAAGGAGAAAACATAGTGTTGTTCAGACCGATTACGGAGTTTGTAAGGATCTGTTTTCATATTGTTCGAACAATACTATGTTTTGTCCTTACAATGGTAAAGAAAACCTTCCCTGACCTTTAATTTGATCCGAATATATCTAATGTTATTAGTAAATAATGCAAATTATTTCATTGTAAAACCTTGAACAGAATTTGTACAACTATTATCAATTTCAAAATATAATGTAGTCTACTATTTTTTGACTAACTCAAGGGCGTAATCAGCTAGAAACCTAGGATTTTTATCAATCGAAAGTAGAGAAAAGGTAATGTCTTTTTCTCCAATATTGTGTAAGACAATATCATTTTAAAACCAATCATTTCTGAAAACTTCATGAAAATGTATAAAATTGATCTATCATTCAGAAGAGATTTTGATAGATATAAACAAAATTTTCTTAAAAATTGTAAAAAATCCATCATTTTCGTGTCAGTAAATAGTCAGTTTTATTTGCTCGATCTTAGAATGTTGTAAGATAATCATTCGAACTATACCTGAACTATAGATTCGAACTTCCTTTACCTAAGTCACATGCCACAAAATAAAATTTCATCGGAATAATATACTATTCTTACACATTTTTTTTCGATGCTTCACAGAAATGACTGACTTTTAAAAGATTTCGTCCTATATACTCTCGGAGAAAAACATATCCCCTAGTCTCTATTTCCGATTGGTGAAAACTACAGATCTCTACCTGATTGAGTTATTCAAAAAAAAAGTGAAGCATATATTATATTTTGAAATATAGAATAGTATCATAGATGAAAGTATTACCAAAATAAGAGACATTAGTCTGAATTTTTGAAATGTTGTAGCCCTGATTGGGATGTATTTTTTAGTATATTTTTTTCTTGAAAAATTTTACCAGGATGTTATAAAGTCTTTCCCACAAAAGATTCAATATGTTATTATTTGAGTCAAAAGCGACAACATATTGTGGAGTAAGTGTTGAAAAGTGAATCAATGTATATCTTTTTGCAATTTTTTTTCTTAACTTTGCTCTTTAACGAAAGATCAATAGTTATATCTCTCAGAATTCAGTCGAAAAACTGTTCTATTTATCGCTCTTTTCTATATTATTTTGTTGTCTAATAGTAATTTGCAAGCTCGAAAGTGGCTTTAGACTGACTAAATGAATTTTGAAGAAACTTTTTTCAATAGAATGCTAAGGGGTACCTTGATCATTTTCTTGATAAAAAAGAAAAGTTAACAAAAAGATTGAATAACACAAATGCTGATTCACCTTTCAATCCTAATTTCAAAATATGTTGTTGTTTTTAACTCAAACAGTAATCATCCTAATCAAAGTTTGCGAAATTTCAGTCAGAGTGGTACATATAAGTAACAAATAATACTGTATCTTACCTTTTTTGGAAACACATTTTATAAGCTCTTGGCCAAATTTTTCAAGAAAAAATACAATAACAGCCATACTCGAATAATGAATGAAAGTAACTTAATAATCTCATAAAAATATAATAATAAAACTTCTTGCACATATTTCACTACACGCCTTGAAATTGAATATAATAGAATGTAAACGATTATAGAGAGGGCAAAATCGAAGAATTCATCATACCATTACGTAAACCTCATGTATTCATTTCGCAATCATCCCATAATTATTCCGTATAATAAAAATGTTCAAAATCAATGCATATGGATTTCATGATGATAAATAATCAATGGCTCTGCTGGCTTTTATCCAATACTATGAAGTAATCGATGATAGAATGATTCTTTGAACTTTTTCATCGAGATCATATTTTCATCGGCTTTTATAGTATTCAAAATCTCATTTTTTATTAATATGAAGCTTCTATTAATGTTTGTGAGCAGTCTCGTATATCGCTGAATAGCTTTCATTAGTCTGTATATGATACAATAAAATGCATTTCTGAAGATTGTCTGACTCTCATGTTATCATGATTCATAGTGCTTCGCTTATTAGATTGATGAAAAAAAACAAATAGTTCTTTAAATATTATTCGTGCATCATTCCTTTACCAAATACTTCACATCAACGAAGTTATTCTGTGTAGTCTTTCTCTCATAAAGATGCTTTTCCAGTCTTATATTTATCTTTTTACTTTAAGTCTAAATCAAAGCACACTATACACAAACGATCGTATATGATACAGTAAGGTACTAAAAATAATGCTTTACAATTAAAAGTGATTGCACGAATATAACTGTATCACCAGCGTAAGTCCAGTTTGAGAACTAGTATTTTATAATATATTTTGAATAATTTATGGTGAAAAAGCGGTGTGAGTACTGTCCATTTATGGATACATCTATTAAGGATTTAAGTGGTCGTAACACACTGTATACGGTCTGTTTATCATATGGATAAAATAAACAATGCATTTCTGCATCGAATAATACAAATAAATACGGTTCGGAAACAGTTCATATGTACATGGCGTGTTGCCGTAAAAATACCCTTTTTCATAATTTACATGTCAAAAATGTATCGTATACGAATTCATTTTGATTGATTTAAGAGTGTCTGAATTTTTCAAACTTATCAATCAAATGATCCACAATATGTAAAAGAAAAAAACAAAAATACAATGATTCTACCTCTTACCATTGATCCATGCTTTATTTTTTTTGAAATGTTTTTATATGAAATGTATTACATTTTTATAAAGTCTGTTTTTGATTTCAAGAAGATCTACGTAGTTGATTTTATTAATTCTCAGAAAAATACAAAAGTTAAGATTAATTTAAAATTAATTAAATTTCTGCTTTTATTTCAAATAAAATCATCTATATTCACTAAGTCCGAAAATTAGCATTGCAAACATTTCGAACATACTTTACTCGTGACAAGGTACATGACAGAATTTGCATTCGCTGTATAATGGAATGTACTAGAAAAATATTTTAACAACAGCTAATAATGTTGAACAGCATCTTACTCACAATAATAATAGGCTACATAAAAAATGCACACTGATTTCAACAAGATATCTATTTATGTCCCCATAGCGGGACATGTTCTTTTAGATTAGTGACGTACGAAGGTTTGTCGACATCGAAGCTATCGTTCACAAGACCTTGATGAGCTTGATTGTTCATATATAACTTTGTGAAGAAATCGATCATATCCAACGTATGTTTAATAAGACGAGAAAAACGGATCACAGTCTCACGATAACCATATCGATAAATCATATATCTCCACAGCAATTCCACATATGCATTTTGACTTCCAAATAGACGAAATGTCCCACATAAGAAACTATCATTATACGTATTTTTGGGCATGTTCAACATAAAACAATTGGAAGAAAATGCAAGTACGACGATCATAAGTTTGATAAGAATTGGATCAGAATCTAATCGCTCTTCAAAATGTCTTGACCGAGGCATCACTTCCGACCCGTAGACTGACATTGTATGTGCTGAAAATTGAATATGATTACCCAAATTTGCCTCACGAAAGACAAGAACACAACTAAAAGCAACAATCCCTTGCAAATTTCGCTCCAGCAGAGAACATTGTTCATTAATGGTAAGTATTTGAAAATCAGGTACAGAACGAATAAGAGTCTGTATTGCTTCAACAACAATTTTGAACGCTTCTGCTGGTTTCGATTGTTCGACTGAAGGTTCAAGCGATAACTCTGATAATTGTTTCAAAACGCGATTTATAGATGGTACTGGGTCAAACTTATCATAAGCATGAATAATATTCGACAACAATGCCCACTGAGAAGTATTTATAGTGGATCGATTGCAATTTAGCAGATCTAACGTTGGCAGTCGCAATACGGGCTATATAATAAAAAAAAAACATGCAGTTTATTTTAAAATGATTACACGTATATCATGGTTCTTCAAAACAATTTCTGTTTGAATCTTAGTATGTTTTATTAGTGTCGTGTAGCAAAAAAGCCTCTATAACCGTTAGAAACTGTTGAATATTTTGTAATAGCTACAACTAAAAATCTATGATGACTATACGCAAGTTAAATACAGGTGCTTCATCATAGATTTTATTTAATATAATTCGATGATCACAAGCTAAAAGTCATTGAGAATGATAAAACTTAAATTTCGATGATTGAAACTTCTCAAGTGAATGAGAACTTTTTTAAAAAAGATTCCTACGCATGGTCTTTAAGAAATATCTTTTTTTCGGACCGATATATTTTGTTTCATTTGTAAAATATTGATACAGATATGATAATTTACTAGTAATGATATTTTCTCCAGTATCATGGAGATGAACAATTTAGTTTTCTTCAATATTGGTTGAAAATCAATTAGTTATGTTGTTGTTGTTATTATCCATTTAGTCGTTTTCGACTCTTGGTGACCCTATGGATAGTGGTTCGCCAGACTTCTCTATCCTTTACTACTTCTTTAAGATCTTGAAGACTTATTCCAGTATCTTCTTTAACAGTATCTAACCATCTTGTTCTCTGTCTGCCTTTTCTTCTTTTTCCTTCTACTTTGCTGAGCATCAGACTCTTCTCTAATGAGTCTTCTCTTCTCATGATATGACCAAAATATTTGAGTTTTAGTTTGACTATTGAGGATTCTAATGATTCATCAGGTTTAATCTGATCTAGAACCGATTGATTTGTTCGTTTTGCAGTCCATGGTATATGAAGTAGTCTTCTCCAGCACCACATTTCAAAAGCGTCAATTTTCTTCCTTTCGGCTTTCCTTATAGTCCATGTTTCACATCCATATGTAGCTACTGGAAATACCATAGCTTTGACTATCCGAATTTTGGTTTTTAGTGTTACATCTCTGTCTTTTGTAATTCTATTCAAATCAGTCATGGCTTTCCTCCCTAGGAGTAATCTTCTCTTTATCTCATGACTGCAATCTCCTTCTATGTGTATTGTTGATCCAAGGAAGTTAAAGTCTTTGACACTTTCTACATTTTCACCGTCTACTTCTATTTGATCTAATGTCATAGTTGACATGATTTTTGTTTTCTTGATATTGAGCAATAGACCCGCTTCTGCACTCTCTGTTTTAACTTTCTGTAAAAGGTTTTTTTAGATCTTCTTCACTTTCAGCTACCAACGTGGTGTCATCAGCATATCGAAGGTTATTAATGTTCCTTCCTCCTATCTTGAGACCAACTTGTGTATTATCAAGCCCTGCTTTCCTCATTACATATTCCGCATATAGGTTGAAGAGATATGGTGATAAAATACAACCTTGCCTTACACCTTTTCTTATTTTAAACCATTCTGTATCTCCATGTTCTGTTCTAACTGTTGCTTCTTGATTTTCATACAAGCTCTTCATAAGGTATATGAGATGTTCAGGAATACCCATTTCTTTCAGAATTTCCCATAGCTTATCATGATCGACACAATCAAATGCTTTTGTATAATCGATGAAGCAGAAATAAAATTCCTTTTGATATTCTCTTGCTTTCTCCATTATCCATCGAATGTTAGCGATTTGATCTCTTGTGCCTCTTCCTTTCCTGAATCCTGCTTGTACATCTGGCAACTCTCTTTCCATATATGGTTGTAATCTCGCTTGTATAATCTTCAGCATTACTTTACTAGCATGAGATATTAAAGCAATCGTGCGATAATTGGAACATTCTTTGATATCTCCTTTCTTCGGTATTGGTATATAAACTGATCTCTTCCAATCGATTGGCCATTGTAAAGTCCTCCATACCTGTTGACATAATGCAGTTAGCGTTTTGACTGCAGTATCTCCCATATTCTTGAGTAACTCAACTGGTATTCCATCTATTCCTGTAGCTTTATTGTTAGCGATCCTTTTTAGGGCCCATTGAACTTCACTTTCTAATATATCTGGTTCCTGTTCTAATTCCTTTTCTTCAACAATTCCAATCGTGTTGAGATCTTTTCCATAGAGTGTTTCTGTGTACTCCTTCCATCTTTTCTTTATCTCTTCTCCCTCCGATAGAATTCTTCCCTCTTAATCCTTTAGTATTCCTGTCTTTGGTGTGAATTTACCTTTTACTTCTCTGATTTTTTTAAATAGATCTCTAGTCCTTCCTTTCTGATTATCTTCCTCTATTTTCTGACATTCCTCTTTGAGGTATCTTTCTTTATCTTTTCTTGCTTGTGTTTGAAAGAGAGCATTCAATTTTGTGAACGTTTGTTTGTCTCCCATACTCTTTGCTTTCCTTCTATTCTCAGCTATTTGCAGTGTATCTGTAGTCAGCCATATAGCCTTTTTATTTCTTTTGCAGGTAGGAATGTTTGCCCTCGCTTCTTCTGATAAGATATTTTTCATTTCCTCCCAGAGTTCTATAGGTTGCCTACCTATTAGCTCTAACCCATCAAAACGATTCTTCACCTTAACTGTGTATTCTGAAGGAATGTTGTTAACATCGTATCTTATCGATCTGATGGTTCTAGCCTTCCTCTTTAGTTTGAATCGGAATGTGGATAATAAAAGCTCATGATCAGTGCCGCAGTCTGCCCCTGGTCTTGTTTTAGCTGATTGAATTGAGCTTCTCCATCTTTGACTGCACATGATATAGTCAATTTGATTTCTGTGTTGACCATTTGGTGATGTCCATGTATAGAGCCGTCTCTTGGGTTGCTCAAACCATGTATTCGCTATGAATAGTGAGTTCTCTTGACAAAATTCTACTAATCTATCTCCAGCTTCATTCCTAAGGCCTAGCCCAAATTTTCCGCAAATATCTGTTTCAGGTTTGTTCCCAACCTTAGCATTCCAATCTCCTATGATGAATACTGCATCTTTTTTAGGAATTGTTTCCATCATCTGCTGTAGTTGATCATAGAATCTGTTTGTATCTTCTTCTTCAGCTCCTGTAGTTGGTGCATATACCTGTATGATGGTGGTGTTTATAGTAGAGCCTTGAATTCTAACTGAGATCATTCTTTCATTGTTTGGGTTGTATCCAAGAACAGCCTCAGTAACCTTCTTTCCTACAATGATGGCTACCCCATTCTTCCTTTTATCTGGGTTTCCTGAGTAGTATATTTCGTGTTCATCTGATGTGAAATGACCCATTCCTGTCCATTTCAGTTCACTGATACCTAGAATATCTATATTTAGCCGTACTATATCTGATTTAACTATATCAAGCTTTCCTTGATTCATTGTTCTAACGTTTCATGTTCCTATAGTATGTGTCTCCAAGCAGCTTCGGATTTTCCTTTTGCATCTATACACATCCGCATCTAAACGTCCTTTTGGCTTTAATTTAGTTGCATCACTAGGTTTAGTGCTACTCGTACTCTTCCTTAACTCTGCCCCAGTAACTTTTTGGGTACCTTCAGAGCTGAGGGTCTCATCTTCCTGTACCATGTCGTGTTTAGTCCGTTTATTTCTATTTTCCATTGGGTTTTCTTGGCATAATTCTAGAGTGGTTTGCCATTTCCTTCTCTAACGCAGTCCAACTCCACTGATAAATCATATGTTGTTGGTATTACCCCCTACTGCTGCTGCCCTGTAGGTTTGTTTGGATTGAGTTTAGTCTGATGTCTCCGCATTGACCTGTCCATCATGGGTGACCCTATTAAGAGTTATAAACTCTTGATGGCATAGCTCTCAGGTTCTTTGACATACGCAAACTCCCCTGCCACGTTAAGGCATCAATCCACTTGATCCAGAAGGAGCAATTGCTCAAGTTAATGCGAAGAGTGTCGACCTTGGTCTTATGGCGGAGCATCTCTCACAGCATTAACAGAAACAATTCCTCCTTTTAGATCACAGGGGAGCAATTAGTTATATAGATTAATTAATAGCAATAATTCTCTCGTGAAAAATTTCTTTCTTTTTATTCACATTTTTACTAAAAGATTTATAATCTCAAAATAAACAATTCTATTAAAGAACTAAATATAATTTTTTTTTAAAAACTTATAAATTAATTTCATGCAGTTATGTGTTTTCCATTTTTACTCACCATTTTTGGTAAATATAAGACAATATCTTTATTGTTGAATTTTTGTGATGAATGACCTTTCTGTACTTCCTTTGTTTCTTTGCGCATAAAATTTACGCTCATACCCGCAGCTAGACATTTAGCCAGACGACATGCAATGCAGATTCTTTGATTTTGTTTTTGCGCACATATTTCACACTGTTTATCAAACGGACAAGGACGGACAACCTATTTAACAGAAATCATTTAATAAACATATTAAAAAATATAATTTTCTACTTTACATACGTTAGATCGATGACCATGACGCCGAAAAAAAGCTCTGCATGATAGACAAGTAAGTGCACCATAATTAACGAAACGTGCTAAATTACCACATACTTGGCATAATCGTAACTTGGGTGTAGCTTCTGTCATACTTGATATTTGGCTAGAATCCATTTACGATTGTAAAGGTTTGATAGATTGTGGTTATTTAAATATCATCTGATTTGATCCTTCAGAGAATATGTTCTATTAATATTGTTCGTAGTATTTAAATGTATTCAATTTCAAAATGATATTGTTAAAAACTGATGTTATATATAAATATTTATAGGTGTATCTAAAAATTTAGATACAGTCAAAAATTAAAAAGTAAAATTAATGATAAACAAAGAGCTCTTCATCGATTCAGGACCACTTTTCAAAGATTATAATTATTTACCCATTTTTAACGGAAATGATAGCTTAGGAACAGCATAATTAAGTTTAATATCGTATTCTTGACAATTCTTAATGGATATAATTGTTTTTTTAAACACATTTACCGATATATTTTTATGAGAATTAATTGATTTATATAGTTACATTAGATTCTCGAATGGTTGTTGTGTGAATTACAAGCTGGCTCACATAAAAATATATTATGTTAAGATTTACTTAAATTTTGCAGCTGAGTAGCATGATGTAATCAGATGATTCGTTTATATTATTTTGTCCATGTACGTTTTATATAGTAAAAATCGTGTATAGAACTTTCAGATAAAGAGGTGTTGTCAAGAAATCGGAAAAAACAAAATCCAGAAAAAGAAAAATCAGAAAAAAATTTATTCCAAGTTTTGTAATCGTAGAAGACATGAGAGACAATCTGATAAGAAATTTATTCCTTTGAAGTCATCAGTAGTGAGAGTCCATCGAGAAACTCGGCATGATTAATGTCATTGTTGTAAAAGTGAATATGCGAGTTGTCCATTTATCTCTGCATCGCTGATGCCTTCACGAAAGAGTGTGTTAGATAAACGGTGGTCATCGTAAGGAGAAGATACAAGAAGTAGAAACGACAAACGGTTGAACATCGTCAGAACAAGGCACAACACAAGAATGATGCAGCAGTACCCAGGATCCACCAATTGGAAAATCAAGAAATTCAAGGAATTCAAG